>PVIR01007028.1:0-63039 GCA_004026965.1 Petromus typicus
GGCGAAGACGGCGGACCCGAGCTCGCCACACCTTTATTCAGTACCAGCCGAGACAGCAGTGTGACAGGTCACTCAGAGGGCAGCACGTTCGTACATCAGAACAATAACGAACACGTAGACTAAGGTCCCACTGTAGCTCTGCCCTGGAGCAGCACAGCATGTGATACCAGTGAGGACTTTCTTGTTCCCAGAGATGAAGATGAAGAGTCAAGTCCTCAGGTCCAGATGTGTCAGAGCTGGTCTGCAGGCAGGAAAGCTTAACAAGTGCTTGGTAGAGTGTGGCATCACAGTGGGCAGTGGTGGCATCAGAAGGACACATTGGCTATGGGCATTACGGAAGGAGGTGTAGAGAGCACAGGAAAGGGCCTTGGGGGACACCTCCTCAGTGCACCCCACTCTCCCACTGCTGAAAGGAGCTGAGGTTTGGAGGGTGGGTGCCCCGGAGGCTGGAGCCACTAAGGGCCCAGGAGGAGGGGACAGGTGGCAGCGGGGCCTGACAGGTGCTCACCACAGCAGTTGGCCGTAGCAGGTGTGCCGTTGGCCAGCTAGCCCTCCCGGGCCCAGGAGAAAGGGCAGCATCAGGAGGGCTGTGGCCCTGCTGCCCCTGCTCCAGCTGTGCGGCCCCGCCTCCTCCTAGAGCGAGTCATGAAGCACTGGCAGGAGGACCTCATGTTCGGCTACCAGTTCCTGAACGGGTGCAACCCTGTGCTCATCCGGCGCTGCACACAGCTGCCCCCGAAGCTCCCAGTGACTACGGACATGGTGGAGTGCAGCCTGGAGCGGCAGCTCACCTTGGAGCAGGAGATCCAGGTAGGTCCTGGAGATCCAGGTAGGGCCTGCTGGTGGGGTCTGGAAAGCCACCTCCTGCAGCCAGCTGGTCCCTAGGCACCACTCCATGCCTGGCTAGCTGGTCGCCCACAGAGACTGCGTGATTGGCTGCCTCCTCCTTTACCCGGCGGTGGTGCTGGTGAGGGTCCTGGGCATGGTGTGGGCCACCCTGGGCCTCTCGGGTCAGAATCCCAAGGCCTGTTCTCTGTGTTGTTTGCATCTGGGAACTTGATACCACAATTTTCAATATCAATGTCAACAATTATGAGCACTGCCCCTAGCTGAGGGCCGATGGTGGGCCAGGGCTGCACCAGGTGCTTTGCATACACTGTCTTCAAGTGGCCACCTGTAAGGAAACCAGAGAAAGAGGCAGGCTTTGTGCAAGAACACGAGTGGGGAAGGCTGAATTTATACCCTCCAGGGAGAAGCGCTCTCCCAGCCTCTCCTGGTCCCTCAGTTCCCAGGCAGCTGGAACCGGTTCACATCCATTTCTCCCACATCCGGTGGGGCCCTCTATCCGGCACCTTCTTCCCTGGGCCGAGATGGTCCCAACTTCAGTCCTCCTCCCCCTCTGCCTTATGTGCTGGACCCAGCATGACAGAGCCTCCTGCCACCCAGCACACACATGCACGTGCACACGCACAGGCACATGCACACGGACACACGCACACATGAATGCATGCACAGCAGTGTTCCCCTGCAGATTTACTTGTTGTACATAGTAAAATGTAGGTTGCAAAGTTTAGAGACTCATAGAGCCTTAAAAAACAGATCACCTGAGGGCCAGGGATTTAGCTCAGTGTTCCAGCATCCACCTGGCAAGCAGAAAGTCTTGAATTTGATCTCTGGTAGCCACACACCATGCGAGGCCTAGTGGCTCACTCCTGTAATCCCAGCACTGGGAGGGAGGCAGAGGCAGGAGGATTGCTGTGAGTTGGAGGCTCACCTGGGCCACATAGTGAGCTTAGGGCCAGCCTGAACCACAAAGGAAAAAAAAAATTCGAGTACCCAAAGGGCCTGGCAGTCACCTGCACCCAGCCATCAGGAAGAGGCCCCTCCTCGGCCCCAGACAGGCACAGCCTCGCCTTGGGGGTCTGAGCATTTCCGGAGGAGGCGGGCTGGGGCGTCTTCACGATGCTGATGCTCGCCTGAGGCTGGGATCTGGGCAGTGACACAGGAACCTACCGCTGCGGGCCTGTCCGTTGCACACACGCTGGCCCTCCCCGCTGCCACCTGCCCCTCCCCGCTGCCACCTGCCCCTCCAGGCAAAGGCTCAACCCCCAGGCATTCCCGCCGCCTCTCTTCAGTGGGCCCGTGGTGGTCGGTGGGAGGCCGGGCCTGCTGAGACTCCTAAAACTCCTCTTATCTTTACTTGTGCCAGTTGTTTTGGGAACACAAGTCGAGAAATCCCATCTCTTTTTTGACACACAATACTCGCATGTGTTCCTGTTGTTGGTTTTGATTTGATGTCACAGCTCTTCAGGACTTCTGCGTAGACTTTAGATTAGGTTCTTTGGTTTGAGTCACAGACATACCTGGTTTAACTCGAAAAGTGCCGCAGGCAGGCAGCAGGGAAAGCTCAGTGTAGCTGGATCCAGGCCCAGGCGGAGACCGGCCTTCCCACGCCTCTGCCCTTGGGGGACTGTCCGGAAGGGCTCCGCCGTGGGGTGACAATGACACCAGCTTCAGACTCCACTTCCACCTGTTTAGCAAATGCCACCCGCTTCCAGCAAGAAAGGCCGTGTTGTCCATAGCCCGGCGGACATCTCTGCACCGTCCTCCTGCGGGCCCGCTGGAGGTAGATGCCCCAAAGTCAGACGTGTAGAGTGGAGGTTGTTGGCCAGTCCCTGGGCAGCCGGGTGTGCCATGTCTGGCAGGGTGCTGGGGTGGCCAGTCCTGCTCTCACTGGCCCAGGTGCCCAGCACGCTGACTGCTCAGGGCGACTGCAGACTGGGCCGTGGTGCAGCCCCCCCACGACGGAGGACGGCAGCGTGCTGAGCCTTAGGTGCCGGTGAAGGCGGCGCCCCAGCCCCACCCTCCACCTTGCAGTCCCTCCCAGCACCCCCACCAGCCCCACTCCGCCGGCCCCAGGAAGCGCCTCCGACCTCAGGGGTGCGCGTGCCTCACCGCTTCCCGGCATTGGCAGCTCTAAGACATCACCGCCAGGAACTCACCTGTCAGGCCCGGCTGTAACCTTGAGGCTTGGAGCTCCTGGAATGAACAAGGGGGGTCCCCCAAAGGGCAGCAGCCACACCCACCCCACACCAAGCTGCCGTGTCCCCAGATTGTGACCCGGCCCGTCTGCCTCCCGCAGCAGGGCAACATCTTCATTGTGGACTATGAGCTGCTCGACGGCATCGATGCCAACAAGACCGACCCCTGCACACGCCAGTTCCTGGCGGCGCCCATCTGCCTGCTGTACAAGAACCTGGCCAACAAGATCGTGCCCATTGCCATCCAGGTAGGTGTCGACAGGCTTGGGGCGCTGTCTCCCCAGGTGGGGGTGCGGGGAAGAGGCAGGAGGAGCTCTGCCCCTGTGCTGTGTCCGGTGCCAGCAGCCCAGACCCCAAGGGGAGGGGACCTGCCCCAGCACAGCTGGCCCCCACTCAGCACCGGCCTGGGGAGCGGCCGCCTCAGAAGGAAGCTGAGCTAGAGAAATTGAGTGAAGGGGAAGGGACAGTGACAGATGACAGTGGGAAGTATCCAGCTGGCATCCTGGACTTCGGGTCACCTCGGGGGGCCCTGGAATCACTCTCCTGCCCTGAAAACGAAAAGCTTGCGGATACCAAGACCTACGCCAGTGAAATCCAAAACCTGGCTCTTGGAGGTCTGGGAAAAGAGCTCCGTGAGAGGCTGACGGGAAATGTGGGAAGCGAGGGCCGGAGGGGAAGTTCAGCGCTCAGGCCGCGTGCAGGAGGCCCTGGCGGCAGTGCTGCGCACCGCGGGGGGTGAGGAGGGAGACAGGAGGGGGGCCACAGTGACGTCAGTACGTCCAAACAGACAGTGATGGAGAGGCAGCAGATTAGAGAAGCTACGAGGACACAAATTTTTGAAAAGCTGGGGCAGTGTAAATTAGAAGAAACTAGAAGATGGACTGGTCTCCATGGCAGCGTCGGGAAGCTGGCTAAACTCCAGACTGCGTCCGACGTGGTGAGCCCTTTTCAGGCCGCGCTTGTTTCCAGGCCCGCAGAGGCTCAGCACTCCCAGGGTCATTCCCTGTCCCCGCCGAGGCTGAAAACAAGCTAAGGGGCTTCCTGGGGTTTAAAAAGAAACAGAATGAGACCTCAGGCAAAGTGAGCGCAGCCGCGTGACGTGAGCACTGGGTTCCAAGGAACTGGTCGCTGCGGTGGGTCAGCAGCAGGAGAGCCTGTGGCTCCAAACAGGCACAGCTGTGCTTGTTATTAAAATTCTAAATAAGGGCTGGGGTTTTAGCTCAAATGGTACCACACCTACCTTGGAAGCACAAGGGCCTGAGTTTAATCCCCAGTACTGCAAAAAAAAAAAAAAGATAATGACATAAAATCCTAAATAAGAATACCGCCTTGGGGCTATAGGCAAACCCAGGGCCAGACCTTGTGTCCTTGGGGTGAGAGCTGAGATTTTTGTGTTTGCGGAGATGTGTCTGGAAATTGACAGTTGTGTGGGGACTAGCCAATGTCAGGCCAAGGAGATTAGTCATGTAAGTGCTTGAGAAGGACTTGTGACATCCTATAGGAACGGGGGACACACGAGTGGTTGTTCTGATGATGGAGGGGGTCTGGGGGGTAGCTTACCCAAAGGGAAGTCGGTGTCCCACCCAGATCCCCACTCAGGAGACTGAGGGCTTTAAAGAAACACCAGGGACATTATGCCACTTTCCCACAGAGCACTTTCCTTGCAGGACAGGAGGGACCGGCGTGAGGCACTGGGCAGGCTGGTGCTGTGGGCGGACAGGCAGATAAAGACCGAAGCGAAGGAGGTGAGGGAGGAGACGGACAGTGGGTCACGTGTGGAGAGGAGACTCTAAGACCGAGGGGAAAGCAGGAGTGCTGGGTTAGAGAGCTCTAAACACTGGATGGTAAAGCGCACCACAAGCAAGGCCAGAGGGCAGTAACGGACTGGGGCGGAGAGCACCGCAAGTGCCGGCTGGAGGCTGGCATGCAAAGAGCACTGCAGCATGCAAAGAGCTCCTGCAGACAGGTAAGGAAAGACAACCACCTCCTCGAACAATGGACAGAGCATAGGCAAGGGCTTCACGAGGAGGAAATGGAGCTCTGGTCCTGAGTATATGGAAAATTTTCAGCCAGCAGTTAGGGAAATGCAAACCAGAGCTAACACTGATTCCAGGGGGGCAGAAACAAAGCGGGTGACCACCGGCTGCCCGCAAGGACAGCTGGGCGGCGTCTGCAGTGAGACCCAGCTGTCCGCGGCCCGTGCCATACCCGGACCACCCTGCAGTCCTAGCGTCAGGGGTAGCCCATGGTGTGCTGGGAAGGGCGCTGACCCCAGGTGCTGTGGGGGCAGACTTGAACACTCTGGAGTAGGGCAGGCAGGCCGGACGACCTTCCATGACTGGGCCACGAGTGGTCACCCCTTCAACACGGACGGCTGGATGGTCCCACTGGCCTGTAGATGTCTCTGCCATGTGTGCGCAGGATAAAAAGGCCAAGATATGGACTGATAAAAAAAATAGGATCTCATTTATTCAAAACGGGTGCAGGAATCCAGGGCACTAGGTGCTTGCGTGGGTGTGTGAGACACAAGACGCGGGCTCGTGACTAGAAAGCCTGGTCCTAACACGGTGCCGCCGCGACACTGGCTCCTTGGCTTTTCTGTCTTAAAGATCTCAAGTAAGGCACAAACGCCGCCACCGTATCACGTGTGGGTGGAGTTTATTTCAAAGTGATGGGCTTTCACAGGGAGAGGTGGACAGTGTGAGATGCACCTTCAAGCGTGCAGGCGGGCCAGCCCCAGGAGGTCTCCAGTTCCATTTATGACTCCCTGAGCCGGCAGGGAGATCCAGCCCCTCCTCCTGGGCAGGACTGCCCTGCTCCGCGCATTCTCAGCAGGGCCCAAACGTGCTGCCTGTGGGCCACATGATTGTGACAAGGAGTAAAGCAGCGGGCAGTTGGGGACCCGGGGACCACGAGCACTGCACCCTTTCAGAGAGGAAGAGCACTGTTCTGTGAGAATGTTAGTGGAATTTTAGGCAAAAGCCCAGGTCTTGGGATCCCAGCAGACCAGCTCAACCACCCGCCCTGATCCATCCACCCAGGACCCAGCGGTGGGGGGTTGCAGCTGTGCCAGGGCCACAGACAGTTCAAGATCTGGCTTCTGGTGCTGAGGACTCTAAGGTTTCAAGGAAGAGCACGGAGGTGAGGGCTGGGGTTTGCACTGGGGGCTGGGCTGTGGGCGGGCTAGTGTCCTGCCAAGCTGTACTCTGGCTTGCGGCAAGCTCAGCCCTGCTTCTGTGCGGTGGGCCCGGAGAAGTCCCGATGGCCTGAAGGGGCAGTCGGTCCTGTGCGAGGGGCCCCAGGTCCTTCCTGGGGTCATCCGTCTGCGGCGCTCTGCCTTTCCTGGAGTCTAAGGAGTCCACAGACTCAGGACTGTAGAAGCTGGCAGTTGGGGGGTCCTGAAAACCTGGCGATGCCTTAGTGATTTTTAACCTAGTATCCCTGGTCTTGACGGGGGACAGAAGAGGTTGTGTAAATGTACATTCAATGAACCCCATGTTCCAAGTCTTTAAATAGCCTCTCCTTGTTATGGCTTGTAGCTAGATGTCTCCCCCAAAGCCTCATGTAGTCATAGGTGGAGCTTTTCGGAGATGGCTGGATCTTCTGTGTGTGATCCTGGGAGTGAGGGTGTGATGCTGAGACTGACTCGTGATGTGGTGCTAGGATTAAAGGCATGAGTTCCAGCCTGCACAAAATCTGAGGCTCAGGAGGAGGGTCGCTGGTGCCCGCTGCTTCCGCCTCTGCCTGTCTGTCCTGCGATGCTGCCGCCTTGGAGCCAGCCAGCTATGAACTGAAACCTCTACAAACTATGAGCTAAATAAACCTTTCCTTCTTTAACTTTGGGGGCTGAGTTTGTCGCCTCAGCAACTAGAAAAGTAACTAAGATACTCCTTAAGTGATGACCATCCCTATGTGCAGAGCAGATTTGAACCAAAATTTTAAGGTAATGAAGGAGATAGATAAAAATAAAAGTAGTGGCCAGGCCCTGGGTGCTGCAGGGCCAGCCTCTGAGTCCCTGTGCAAAGAATACAGGTGCGAATTCCCCAGCTTCCTACCTCGAGATCATACCTGAAATTACCTGACAGTGAAAGACAGACAGCTGAGTTCCTTCATAGACAGCACTGTGCAGCTCAGCAGCTACTGCCCCCTCCTCTGCCCTCTGTGTCTTCCAGGAACAGCTAGGGAAGCTGCTAGCGGCTTTTGTCCCTGTCCCAGAGCTGAGACAGCTAGTGCACATTGACAGCCGCTGTCCTGCATTCGATCCTCAGTACCAAAAAAAGTAGTTGTGATATAGAGAGTTTGAATGTTCACACTTTAAAACTTGTTACAATAAAAACCATTGCCATGCACCTCCCTCCAAGTACTCTTGCCTTGAGCGTACTTTTTCTCGCCCTCTCTGAAGCTGTTCTGGAAGCCGTTGTTCCTGAGTGTCTAGCTGCTCTTGTTAACCTTTCATGATCGTGTTTACTTTGGAGAAGAGCAAGGAAGTTATGATGCCAGATTCAGTGACTAAGATAAATGAGGAAAAACTGTGCTATTCTTTTTTTTTTTAACTGAGCTTATTGGTACATTTTATACAGACATTATGATCACATTCAACATTGAGAGTTTGTACCTGTACATGACACGGATTGATTCTTATTTTTCCCCTTCCCCCTGCTCTCCCTACAGCCACACCCTCTCTGTATAAGCTTTATTTTCTTTTTTTAACTAGCAAGATTTTTCTTTCCCTTCTTTACTTTCCTCTACCCACCCTTTCCCTTTTCCTTTTGCACATTTTCTTCCTATCTCACAATGCGTATCATACACTTTGGAGTTCATTTGCATCTTCAGTTTCTTATAGAGAAAAGATAAAGTATTATACATCTGTGTTCTACTTATTTCACTTATGAGTAGGTCCTCAAGTATGTCAATTTGAGTATAAATGGCTCAAATTTGTCATTTTTTATGACAGAGTAATACTCCATTAAAAAAAAATCCCTGCATCTTTTTTATCCAGTCTCCAGTTGGTGGACATTTTGGTTGTTTCCAAGGTTTAACTATCACACACTGAGCTTCTATAAACATGGGTGCACATGTGTCGCTGTGGTATGATTCTTTTAACTCTTTTAGGTATATAGCTAGCAGGGGAACAGGTGGGTCAAATGGAATCTCAAGTCCTAGTTTTTTTTTTGTTTTGGTTTTGGTTTTGGTTTTTTTTTTAGGTTTTTTGAGACAGGGTCTCACTTTTGTGGTTCAGGCTGGCCCTGAGCTCAGCCTCAAACTCACATCACAGCAATCCTCCTGCCTCTGCCTCCCAAGTGCTGGGACCACAGGTGTGAGCCACCACACCCAGCACTGTGGTATGTGGTACTGGTTGCTGCTGGGGTGAGTCTCCACGCCCAGTATGGTATGTGGTTACCGGGGATCAAACCCGGGTCCTTGCACTTGCAAGACAGGCGCCGGAACCACTGAGCTAACTCCCTGGCCCTCAAGTCCTAGCTTTTTAAGGACTCTCCACATCGATCCACTGTCTGTTGAACAGCACTTGGTAGCAGCATTTACCATATTTTCAATCACTCCTGATAAAGATATTCATGAAGGAGGACTACCAGAACTGCCTCAGAAAGTGGCAAGAAGATGTCATTAATATGTTCAAACAAACAGGAAGTATGCTGAGGTGACTAATGGTGATGTCTTAGATTTCAGAATGAGGGGAAAATATGTAGAATATATTGTTGAATAATGTGAAACTTGGCTTCATATTGAGGTTTACACTGGGTAAAATAAAATCATATTAATCATCTATATTTTACCTGTTTCTTTTTACATTTTAAAATATGGCTTCCTGGAAAACTGACATTCCCTGGAGGGCTGGCTTTTCATTTCCTCTAGACAGCTCGGGTCGGGGCTGAGAGACAGACAGGAAGTTACCTAGCAAAGCCCTGCATATGGAGCCAAGGGTCCCACAGCTGTCTCAGCTCTTACACTCTTTCCTTCTCTCCAAGCCTCAGAGCTTCCCGAGCCCCTTTGTCACTTCTGCCTCACTGCGTCACTATGGTAACACAGCGCTCCCCCAGGTCACCTAAGATGCCTGCCTCCAGGACTCCCTGTAGATGCCCTGGGGCTAGCACCTTCCTTTCTGCTTCCCGCCTCCAGGGGGCAGCACTGGCAGGTGCTGACCGGCAGAGGCGCAGTAGGAGTGACGCACTAGGCCTGGTCTCCATCTTCAGCACCAGCAACTGAAAAAAGCAAGGTGACCAAGTGCTCTTCAGGGAGAGAGTAACGCAATCTGACTTGGATTTTAGAGTAAAGTCACTCTGGCCCAGAGTGGATGAAGCTGGCAGGGAAGGGTAACGCCCACGGTCCGAGTGCAGGCCCAGCGCTGGCTAGGGTTTGCCATCTGTCCGATCAGGCGTACTGGACGGAGCTCCAGGAGGCCCTGGAGCACCAGGCACAGAAGGAGCTCGTGAGGGCAGCAAGGGGAGCAGAGCACCCAGGAAACCCTGGGGACAAGTGGTGCTGCGGGGCAGTGGAGAGGGACACACGCGGGCGGGGCCTGCGACCGCACCCGACTCCTGAGGCACCTCTGCCAGCGTCCCTGTGTGACTGGAGCCGGGCAGGCCCACTGGAGCTCCGTGACGGGCCAGAGCAGGAGCCCCTCGGACATCCATGTGCTTCTCGTGGCCTGGAAGTTGCTGCTTGAAGGTGCTCAGATACTTCTGGGATTTCTGCAGGCAACTTCTACAGTTCCTCTGGGCAAGACACACCCATGCAGGCCTTTTCTCTCTTCAACCCACTAGCTGAATCAAACCCCAGGAGAGGAGAACCCCATTTTTCTCCCTTCTGATGCAAAATACGACTGGCTTTTGGCCAAAATCTGGGTGCGTTCCAGTGACTTCCACGTCCACCAGACCATCACCCACCTCCTGCGTACACACCTGGTGTCTGAGGTGTTCGGCATTGCCATGTACCGCCAGCTGCCCGCCGTGCACCCCATTTTCAAGGTACAGCCGGCTTCCCGGGGAAGGGACCTCACCGCCTGGCAGGGGTGGGGGCAGCTCCAGGAAAACCCTGAGAGCTGCTGGGGGCACACGGCTGAGGTCAAGTGCCAGTGATCCCGCAGTGCCGTGGGGGCCCTGCAGCCCCGCCCAGCCCCTCAGTTCCTCAGCAGGAACATCAGCGCCCTGGGCTGGCCGGGGTGCTGCAGCAGCGCTCTCTGGGGTTCCGTGTCCCCCAGCTGCTGGTGGCTCACGTGCGGTTCACCATCGCCATCAACACCAAGGCGCGCGAGCAGCTCATCTGCGAGTATGGCCTCTTCGACAAGGTGCGCGCCCGACCCTGCGCCTCCACCTACGGGGCTCAGGAGCTGCCGGGAGATGGGCTGGGAGCTTGTCCCCACCCCGACTGCAGTTGGCCCCGCCTCCCCACCCCACTACCCCAGCGCGCGGGGTGCTGGCTCAAGGGCGCCCCTCTGTAGGCCAACGCCACAGGTGGCGGCGGGCACGTGCAGATGGTGCAGCGCGCCATGCAGGACCTGACCTACGCCTCGCTGTGCTTCCCTGAGGCCATCCGGGCCCGGGGCATGGACAGCGCTGACGACATTCCCTACTACTTCTACCGAGACGACGGTCTGCTGGTGTGGGAGGCCATCCGCAGGTGCGCAGGGGGCGCCGGGCCTGGGGAGCCCCATGGACTGGGCATGTGGGTGGGGCTGGGCCACAGGGAGGAAGACCCTGGGGAGGGGCGCCCCCACAAGAAGGCAGGGTGTTGATTAGCTGCCGTTCCCCAGCTTCGTGGCAGAGGTCGTGGAGCTCTACTACGAAAGTGACCAGGCGGTGGCAGAGGACGTGGAGCTGCAGGCCTTCTCCAAGGACGTCTACATGTACGGCATGCGAGGCAGCAAGGCCTCAGGTGGGCGCCGCGCCGACGGTGTCGCCCTGCGTGGGGCCGGGTGGGCTGGACCCACACTCACGAGGCGCACTCTCCAGGCTTCCCCAAGGCGCTGCGGAGCAAAGAGCAGCTGGCCCAGTACCTGACCGTGATCATCTTCACAGCGTCTGCGCAGCACGCAGCTGTCAACTTCGGGCAGGTGCGTGGGCATGACCCCGCCCCTGACCCGACCTGCCCCTGACCCGACCCCGACCTGACCCTGACCCGACCCTGCCCTTCCTACCTAGACCCTTCTGCTGGGTCACCTCTTGGAAGGGGTCGGGCAGCAGGAGAGCAGGTGCCCCTGTGGGTCTCACGTGGCTCCACAGCTGGGCTCCCAGACCCACATGTCCACGCTGCCCCCAGTATGACTGGTGCTCCTGGATCCCCAATGCGCCGCCTACCATGCGGGCCCCACCGCCCACAGCCAAGGGTGTGGTGACCATCGAGCAGATCGTGGAGACGCTGCCTGACCGAGGCCGCTCCTGCTGGCACCTGGGCGCTGTGTGGGCACTGAGCCAAGTGCAGGAGAACGAGGTGAGTGTGGACAGGGCACAGCAGTGCTGAGGGTCAGACTCCATAGCTCAGTCCTGCAGCCAGGAGCCGGAGTGCCAACCTGAGGGGCAGAAGGGATGGGTAGCACCAGGTCCCAGCCTGGTACGAGGATCGGTGCTATCCCACTCACTGCTATCCCACTCACTGCCACTAGAGGGTGCACCATGCCCGTGCCCCCCCCCCACCCCTCCCCGCTTCCAGGGCCCTCCTGGTCACCCCTGCACATGGGCTCAGGGTGGCGCATTCCTGGTAGAGGATGTCTTCCAAGAGACTGCAAGGACTAGATTTCACTCTTGATGGCCTGTCCAAATCCCATAGCTCTCCTACCTGAGACTTGGTTTTATACCCAGGCAGTGCTTTCACAGACGAGTCCAGTCTTACTGCGCAGACGTCCATGTGCTCAAGCACGCACACATGCACGCATGCAGGCCTTGCAGGCTCCGCTGTGCGATCCTGATGCTCCAGCCCTTGCTAGGGGCCTGCAGGCCTGGAAGCCAGATGGGCACTGCCCAGAACAGCATGGCCAGTCCCACTGCTGCGCCGCTGCTGGCTTCGTGTGCCCTCTCTGTGGACACAGTCCTTCCTGGATAACCTGTCTGCCGGGTTGGGCCCTGGAGCCTCTCAGGGAGCATGTCGGAGGCAGCACCGCCTGGGCTTTCGATTTCCATTCGTTTCTGATGGACACATCATACCCCCACACACTTCCGGTTCCGTGTCGTGTCGATACACGTGCACATGGGTGATGGCTGGGCTGCGCGCTCAGCAGATCCGACTCCTCAAACACCATCCCTTGTGCTGGACACAGGGCCTCCCCTGACTATGTAACACGCTTCCAGCACCGTCCACGGGAGTCCCCTGCCGTGCCACAGCCCAGCGGGACCCTCCTCCTGCCTGAGGCCGCGTGTGCCCAGTGGCCCACCTCTCCCCGTCTGTCCCCTGTGGTCGCCACACTCCACTCACCCTTAGGGTGTCTGGGCTCCATGTACTAGTGGGACCGTGCTGTGCTTGTCCTGTGCCTGGCTTGTCGCATTTACGTAATGTCCAGGTCCATCGTGTTGTTTCCCGCGACAACGCTGTCCTCTTGGACTGTGGCTCCCTAGCGCAGAGGGCCTAGAGAGGGGAGGAGGGCGGGGCTTGCCGGGCGGCCCCCGGGCGGGGCGGGCCAGGAGACCACGCCGCTGTCTGTCCCCATCGGCCCCCAGCTGTTCCTGGGCATGTACCCTGAGGAGCACTTCATCGAGAAGCCCGTGAAGGAGGCTATGGCCCGCTTCCGCCAGAACCTGGAGGCCATCGTCACCGTGATCGCAGAGCGCAACAAGAACAAAAAGCTGCCCTATTACTACCTGTCCCCGGACCGGATCCCCAACAGTGTGGCCATCTGAGCCCTCCGCGCGGGCTCCCGGAGCAGACCGCGGGACGCCAGCCTCGGGGGGCTGCCGTCACGTCCAGGCACGCTGCTGTCATCCCAGGAGGCTCCAGGCGGGCACACAACCGCAGATGCAGTGGCTCCTGCCCTGTCCTCGAGCCCAGCGCATCCCGCCCTCCAGTGGCGGCATGCACACCCTGCAGGCCTCAGACCAGGAGCCCAAGTAGCCTCTGCCCCAGGAGCCAGGCCGCTGGCAAGGGCACAGCAGGGGAGCCAGCTTGTTCTTACAGGAGGCGTGGGGCACTGCCTGTTCTATTTATGGTTAACCCAGCTTTGTGCCTGTAGTAGCTAGATCTCCAAATACATAAAGTCCTGTTGAGTGAAGTAAGAACTAGTGGTCGTAAAAACCAAGCTCGCTTAAAACAAGTCTTGCTTCACCCACTATCTTCCAGCCACCCTCAGACAGCTGCCCCACCACTGCCAAACGCCCACGGCCAGGGTGAGAGCCTGCCCACTGCCCTCTAACGTGAGGGGACTACCCGGCACCCCCAGCCGCTGGAGCCTCCTTCATTCTCCAGATCGAGCGGCTTTCTCCCCAGAGCTTTGTCGCATTTCCATGTGGTCTCCCCAGGAAGGGTGCCTTGGAAAGGCAGGGACCCCACCATGGCCGTCTCTGTACCCAGGGCCTCCCCCTCTCCCTTCAGGCCTGCCTTGGGAGCTGAGCACTTGACTTCTGAGGCGAGGTTCACAGCGGGACTTCCCCAGGCCGCGCACAGCACCAGCCTGAACGTGGGTGGCAGTCCACCCACCCCCATGGCGCTTCCCGCTCCTGCCCCAAGCTGGCCTCGGCACTGGCGCAGCAGGACACCCAGGGCGCCAGCATGGCACCGACCTGCTGGGCCAGCGGCTCAGTGTCAGGAAAAGGCTCCTGCCAACCTGGTGGGGAGGAGGTGTGCCACACTCCTGGAGCACCAGCTCCTCGGTGCAGTCCTGACCCCAGGGTGGCCGCAGAAGAGCCCGAGCAGGCGCTTCCCGCCAGATCCCCTCTCTCCAGCCCGCGTGAAAACTCCTCCTCACCTGTGGGTGCCCCTCAGACACACGTCCGAACACCTGGCACGGCAGAGGCGCTCAGCTCCACGTCCCAGCTTTGGAAGCCACCGGGAGGGGCAGGAAGGATGGGGAAGGAAGAGGAGACGGGCAGAGAGGCAGGCCCCGTGCAGGAGAGGGGTGCAAGGGCTCCCGAGCAGCAGCGCTCCCGGTTAGGCCTTGCTGCACAGCGGGATGCACCCGGCGTGGGACAACAACCACGAGGGCGCGAGCACCGCTGCATATCCAGCGTGTGCACTGGGGCCGCAGAGCTCACCGTCACTGGCTCTCGGAGGAGCAGAGCTCACTGCTACCCCAGGAGAGAGAGCCCCACATTCTGTGCAGTCTCCTCTTGACCCCTAAGCCATGATGCATGCTCAGCTCAAGCACACACAGTCCAACCCAGGATGCAACAACCTCTCAGTCCATTTGTACTGCTACTATAAAAATAGCCAGGCGTGGTGGTGGGTGCCAGGATTCCCAGCACTCAGGAGGCTGAGGCAGGAGGATCACCGTGAGCAAGGCCAGCCTGCACGGCATAGGAAGACCTTGTCTCTCACACACACACACACACACACACACACACACACACACACACACACTCTACCTTGACACCTAGTTAATTTATAAAGAACAGAATTTTATTATAGGTCTGGAGGTTAGAAGCACATAAAAGTTTGGCAGGCCCAGTGACTGGAGGGCCTGGTCTCTTCTACCAAGAGGACACTGTGGTATGCCGTGCCCTTATGGAAGACACTCCTGAGCTTCTCTCCTGGGGCCAAGAGAGCTAGAGCTTCCCTCCTGCTTACACAAAGGAGTCCTTAGGGTCTCCTGGCTCCCAAAGCCTGGCCTCCTACAGGACCTTGGGGTATAAGTTCCAGTGTAATGACTTTGGAAGGACACACGCACACCACGGTGCAACCACAGTGAGATGTGAGCTCTGAAACCATATTCAGGCTAACTTCAACCAGACGGACAGCCTTCTTGACAACAGCGACAAAGTCAGTACTCTGGAGGACTAAAACAGAATTCAGAATCTCTCCCAAACCACATTCTAAGTAGCCAGGACACAACACAAAATTACTCAACAGAGAGGTAAATATGGTCCATTCTCCAGGGAAAAGACACTTAAGATGCTATTTGCAAATATTTTAAAAAAAAACCAAAACAGCTTTTATGTTTGTGCCCAGTGAAATTGAGCAAAATGAACTGAGCAGATAACGTGCTCCAGTTTATGTAAAAACATATCCTGTCAGCATTAAAACTGTCTTAGAAGAGCAATGGGCACCAGGAGGAGTAAAGTTTACACAAATTCTAGATCTAAAAATCTCTGCAGAAAAACAACTGAAAGGCAGGACAGCAGCAGGGATGACGGTGTGTGAGCGCGAGGACAATCCCCAAGACGACCTGGCCTGAAGCACAGAGACGAGGCTGCGAGATCCACGGGACGGCCTTCTCAAGTCAGCAATCAGAGTCAGAGAAGCTACATAAAACACCTTGGGAGAAGGAGGAGATAAATATGGCACAATTCACCACAGCTCTGGTGAAGCTGCCCGCAATTCAGCAAAGTCCACGTGCGATGAACAAAGACTACCGACATGTCTAGCGCCATCCTGCCTGGAAAATGCATTGGACAGTTGGGACTATGCCTGGGCCGAGCTTTCCTGCCTGCACACCAGCTCGGGCATACTGGGACCTGAGGACCTGGCTCTTTATCGTCACCTCTGGGAGCAACACAGACCCCAGCGGTCCCACAGGCTGTGTGCTCCAGGGCAGAACCGCAGCAGGACCTTCATCGACATAATTCCTCGTTGTTGTGGGACCTGAGCACAAACACATGCTGTTCTCCGAGTGAGCACTTGACCTGTAAATCTGTTACTCTCGATGTCCTGAAACTACTGCCCTCTGAATGATCTGTTGCACTGCTTGCTCCCCAAGTACTGAATAAAAAGAGTGGCAACCTCAGGTCTGCCACTCCGAGTAGCATGGATCAGGCCCAAGCTCAGCTTCTTCACTAAGTCTCATTTCTGTGCATTTATTATTTTACCTTATGCTGTCAAGACTCACAGGAGACTAGAACTTACCACAAAGGTTCTAGTTATGTCCCCTTCCCCTTTTTCCTCCACCTACATACTTTAGAGTCAAACTGCTCAAAACCAGAGTCAAAGACAACATCTTGAGTAGTGACACAGAAAAGACCAAGGAACAAACATGATTGACAGCCAGCTTTTCACCAGAACCGTCAGAACCAAAACAGAATGGAATGGCATTTTTAAAGAAGTAAAATAAGAAGAGAAAAAACACTCACCAATATAGAATTCCGTCACTGTCAAAAATATTCTCCAAAAATGAAAACAAAAATAAAAGTTCAAGTAAATAAATGAAGAAAGCCTACTGCCAGCTGATCTACAGTACTCAGAAGGCTAATGAAAACTGTTTGGGCTGATGGGAAATGGCCAGGTGGGGACGAAGACCCCGGGGTAAGGAACAGCTCACGTGGGCTGTGTGGTGAGCGGAAAGGACTTGGCCTCTGAACTTCGTGAATGTGGCTGCCCATCTGACCCAATGTGGCAGCACTGTTGTGTGGCACCTGTGGCGCACACAGCCGCCATGTAGGAAGACAGCAGAAGTGAGTGTGTGAAAGTGGGCTATGAGCTACAGGGTCTCCACATTTCATGATCTCACATGTGCATCATCAATATACAATATTAGGATGAAAAATCTCACCTTCCCACCAGTGTGGAACGGGACCCATTCCTAGGTATTTACCTGAGAGGGAGGAAAACACAGCCACGAGAATATCTGCACAAAAATACTCTTAGCACTCTCATCTGCGACTGTACCGCAATGGAAGTGGCTCAGGTATCCAGAAGTGAGAACGTGGATGAAGAGATGTCACCGCACAATACCACCTGACAGGAGGAAGTGGCGGCCAACGCACCAGACAGCACAGACGCACCTCTAAGTCATCATGCTGACGTGAGATTCTCTCATGCAAGATACTGTGTATTTCCACAGAAGGTGCATATACGGTATGGCTCTGTTAAAATTAATTTCTAGAACAGGGGAAAGGGCAGGTGGAACTCAAAAGACATCACGGAATTTCCAGGGCTGAGATAATGTACTACATTTTGATCCCAGTTTGAATTACATAAGTGGATACATTTGTCAAATCTGACCAAGAGGCACACTCAAGATTTATACATTTCACTGTATGACTACCTAAAAACAAAAAGCATAATTAGTAAATACAGGATTCCAGCTGCTAAGGACATACTGACATGGCTGGAATGTTATGGCTGCAATTTACTCTGACATGCAAAAACAAGCTAACAGTGATAGATGCAGAGGTGCACGGCCAAGCATTGAGGAGAATATTATTTGGAGAGTACAAGGTATGTGTATACTCATTACACTGTTATTTGCACACCTTATATTTCAGAATCTTCATAAGATGTTGAAAAAAGTTACAAAGCCCTACCTAAGTCAGTATGACAAGGAGAGAAAAGGTATACACGGGAAAAAGTAAACACCAAAACAAACCTGCTAAAATTGTGCTCGCTTCAGCACCACATATACTAACCCTGCTAACACTACTAAGCAACTAAAGCAGCAAGGCTGCAGTGTCTGAAGTTGATAGACAAAATCGGTTGTGTTCCTATATTCCAGTAATGAGGGCATGGATGTACAAAAACACTACATACTACCTCCTCGTACATCATAGACCTAAGTGCAAAACAGAAAAGCGAAAAATATCTAAGAGATGATAACACACAGGGGAACCTGGGGGACCGAGGCACACGTGGCTATGACAGGAGTGAGGACAGGGGGAAGAGACAAGGTTCCTAAACCCCAGCAGGACGCCTGGTGGCCCTGTCCAGCCCTTTTCTGAAGCCCTCAGCACCTCCCAATAGTGTTGCCCTGGGAACCAGGCCCAGTACGGCCTTTGGGGGATTTAATCCACCATCAGACCCTAACAGCGGGCCACACAGTAAACACTGTAGACTGGTCTGTATAACCACCTCGACTCCTTCCCCACCTTTACCAAGTGACAGGCAATCAGGAGACCTAGGGTCCCCACCGTGCTGACTCACCGGACAGTGCAGGAAAGAGGAGCCAGCGCTGGGCCCTGGACAGTCCTGATCACCCAGCTGGTGTTAGGGCAGAGGACACCTGGTCCGCCGTCAGCCAAAGTTCTAATTTTCATCAGGTCCCCAAAGCACTGCCACATCCTCCCAGGACCGGGGTGCCCTGAGCCTGAGACATCCTGCTGGTCCCTCCTGGACGGTCATGGGCTCTGCAGCAGCCTCTCCCCGGTACTGGGCAGCGGCCACATCTCTACAGAGCAGCGTCCCAACCTCCCCAGGCCACACACTGCCAGCCCAAGAGCAGCAGCAGCCACACAAGGACCAGAGCACTGCCATGCCTGGGGAGGCCGCACAAGCCACGGCTGCCACCACTGTCCTCTGCCGGGCACGCGCTCGGGGCCATGGTGCCGACACCTGAAGCATGAAGTGCCTGCCTTTCACCTCATCATGTCTTCCCTGACCTCCACAAACAGGGTCTGAGGCACAGGCAAAGGAAATGGCCAGGGACACATGACATTCTTTCTTGACATTCAAGCAGGAGGAGCCCGGCAAAGGGACTCACAGCGAGCTCTGCAGGGAGAAGGGCTTTGCTGCTTCTACAGACAGATCCTCACTCACAGCACTGCTCGAGGTGACACTGAGACAGTGAAAACACAAGACACAAAACTAGACATTTAGATTGTGAAAAATTCCCTAAGAAAAGCTACCCATGTGAAGCACTTTTAGAAAACACACCACGCATGCCAGTGTAAATTTGCTTTTTATTAACAATCAACTCTGTATAAACATTGCATCTAAATACGCACAGAGCAGCTGTGCACCTTGTACAACTCCAGAACAGACACCACGCTTCTGTTCCTGGGTGTGGGTCCTTCCTGGGGCTAGAGGGGAAGTTGCATATTGGAAATCAAGATTCACAGGGAACAGTGGTAGCTTCTGTGTCTGCCTAGCGGTGTCCACAGGACCAGGCAGAGGGGTCCCCAGCCTTGGATCCAAGAGACAAAGTTTGCCAGTGGCGTGGGCTGCAGTGCTGAGTCAGAGAGGGGCCAGCATGACTCCCCGAGCCCAGGATTTGGTGTGGTTTAGCCAAACACTGTCCTCCGCTGAACTCGGGGAAAGGAGGTGAGACCAGGGAGGAGCACATGGCCAGCTCTGACGGCAAAGGCACCTACAGGGAAGCTCCGTGGTCGGGGCCTGCAGCAGGGAGAGGCGGGGATGGCTGAGGCCCTGAGGGAGAGCAAGGGTGTGGGGCCCCCCTTCAGTGTGGCCGGAGACGATGGTGCCGGCCTTCCCGACAGGAAGGATTTCTGGCTGGAAGAGAGCAAGCGCACCGCTGGTGCTGGGGCACGAGGCCGCTCACTGCAGACACTGCTGTCCGCGGCAGTCTCGGGGCATTCCAGGCTCAGGGGGCCATGCTCCGGGGGAGGAGCTCACAGTCCCCCACTGGAGGGTGGCAGGATGGGCGCACTGGACACAGGGCTCGTGGGGCAGTTCCTGGGGGTCTGGGCAGGCCTGGTGGGCTCGCTCCCCTGAGTGGGCAGCTGTAGCTGCCAGGTGTCCCTGGGCTGTGGGACGTGCTAATTGCACTTTGGGCACAGTGGGAAGAGGCACAGGCCAGAGGTGGCCAGGAAGCCAAGGGCAGGCAGCCTCAGGGGCAGCTGCGTCAGCACTACCTAACAGGTGTGAGGCCTGCTGGATGCCGTGCAGGCCACGGCCCAGTGCTCTGGGCCTTCCGCGGGCGCCGCGGACTCCCAGCTACCGCCTGGTTCACTGTCTGCCTGGCCCTGCGATGCTGGGCTCTGAGGACAGAGTTTTAGGCAGACGTTTTGAGGGACAAGGCCATCTCCGGTGGTGGTTTTGGTTGTGTCATGAATGGTGCTGGTGGGATCTGGACTGATGACGGGTGGGCGGGCAGGCTCGGGCCCGCAGGACCCTGTCTGCACAGTCCCGTAAGGCCAAGCGAGGTGCGCGGTGGGGCCAGTGGCCCTGGGCATTCTCTCGTCACTCCTGGGTTTGCAGCAGCCCCAGTGTCCTGGGGGCACACAGGTCCACCCTTCCCCGGAAGCCGGCACAGCCAGCGACCTGTCACTAAAGGACATGATGTCACACACTCGGCCGCGCCGAAGCACTCTCTCCTCTCTTCCTGTTCTTGTGTCCAGAGCCCTTCGTCAGCATCAACCGAGGAGACACAGGGCCCTGGAGACAGACCCCAGGCTGCGGGAGCCCGGCGAGCACCACTGAGTACCGCTATTCCCACTAGCGCCTCCCACGTCCCACGTCCCACAGGAGGGAGGATGTCCCGCTTCTTATAATAAATAAGGCAGAGGGTTTCAGATCCACTTCCATGTGAAAGGTAACGAGAAGGATGAAGGGAAGATGTCTAAATGTGATGCTTTTCGTGTCAATCCCACTAGACACATTAAAAATAAAGACTCGTGTAAAGTGCTGCTTGTTCAGGGAATCAGGCGCTGTGGGCTCAGGGCGCGATGGGCAGGGTGACCTGGCTGCCCACGCCCCGCTCCGGCTCGCCCTCAGGTTTGGCATTTTATTCCTCACCCTGTGGAGACCGCAGGCAGAGTTCAGCCAGCTCCCCATGGCGGCCCCCGGGGCCTCATATCCTCTCGCCCCAGAGCAGCCTGGCAGGAGGAGCCCTGTCACATGGCCGCAGGGCAGCTTCCAATCGCTGAGCAGAGTCCACCAAGCGGCCAGCAGAGCCCATCACCCGCCTGACTCTGCTAGTATAGGACAGGAGAAAAAGTACATAGTTGGCAGTAAACAACATCCTTGGGCATCACGTGGACGTCCAGGACACATCAGACATGGATGATCTCTGCCCCAGCATCCTCAGGATCTGTGCAAGAGGAGGAGTTTGTGCTGGAGCGACAGAGTCCATGTCCGTCTTTACTCTCAAAGTTGGGCTCTGTTAGTGCAGATCTTTCAAAGATATTCTTTTTGCTTGTTTCTGGACAGTTCTGTACATAGATCACTCTGTTGTAAGCCTTGAGTCTCTTCCACAACTGCAGGTAGATTTTGCACTGAACATACATAAAAAGAAGTCCTCCAGTGAAGCCAATGGCCACGACCACCAACTTAGTCCAAAAGGGCCACTCCAGGATGCCTGTAAGGGAGACACGCCATCGGCTGCCAGGAGACAGGGGCACTACACAACTGTCACCCTGTGTGACCACGGGCGCCATCCCCTGGGACCCTGGTCAGGAATGCCTTGCGAGGCCCTACCCCCGGCAGCACAGGGAGCCCCTCCCAGCCGCAGCCGCTCTTTGAGCACCTACCTGTTGCCTGTCCCTGCTTGATCTCCTCAGCGGTGCGGTCGATGAGCACATACAGGGACCAGACCACGCAGGTGATGGCAATGACATGGAAGATTACTGAACACATGATCTTCCTGCGCTCGCTGGTGGACATCTGTAGCTTCTCCCACTACAAAGAGGGCACAAGGCACGTGAGCCTGGGGCACTGTGCAGGCCGCCCGGGGTGGCAGGGTTGCCGGGGACAACGTCCCACAGCTGTCCTTGGAAACCACTCATGCCGCCCGGACCAGTGCAACCAGGGCCCTGAGTGCTGGCACTTGGGACCTCGGGCCAGCAGGTGAGGGGGAAAGGACTCGCTGGTCCCCCACGGCCCCAGCAGCACAGCTGGGAACCAGGCTGAGCTCCTGGTGCGGCCAACTCCACAAGGGGCCATCTCTGACTCCACAAGGTGGACTTCCTTTTCCATGGACTGTTTCCAACCAAGACAGAAGAGGGAAGAGAACAGAGGGCGTGCGTCTGCTACCCGCGGCTGAGCCTGGCCCGACTCCAGTGTAGGTGTTTTGTGCAGATGAGCGGGTGGCGATGCCTCAGTTTCCTGCCCAGGAAACTGACCTCGGAGCCAGCCCAGAGCACACACCCGATGCACTGCAGACCTTTCCTGAGACAGAGCCCTTTGTGCCATACTCTCCAGCACTGCTGATGCTCCCTGGGGCTGACGGCAGCACAGCCCTGGGTTCCTGCCAAGACACAGGCCGTCCTGTGCCCTGTCACTCCCAGGACCCCGGCCTGGGCCTCATCCTGAGACCACACTTCCCCACAGACACCTGCCTCCTCTAACTCTCCCTCTGCTTACAGGCCCGTGCCCCTTGCAGAGCCGCCCTGGCACGCTGAGGCCCGGGCAGGGCTCTTCCAGCTCGCAGGCGCCGCACAGTCTCCCGGGACGAAGCACCGCACCAGCAAGTGACTACTAAATGCTCTGAGGCAGGACAGTCTTTCATTTCTTCCACCGTGACCATGATCACCAGCGTCTGGGTGAACGACCAGCACTGCCCAGCTGCGCCCTCAGCACGGGAAAATTGTTGTCTGGGCTGGACATGCAGCATGCCGTGCCAGGCCGAGTGCTGGGGGAGACGCTGAGCTGGCCGGGGAGTAGGACACACATAGTGTCCACCACGAGGCGGGCTGGGCACAGGCCGGGCCCCGTACCTTCCGCAGCGGCTTCAGCCGCGTCTCCATGACAAACTCGTACTTGCACAGCTCGCAGCAGCGCGCGTCGGAGCTCTTGATCCACTGCTGCAGGCAGGCCTGGTGCACGAAGTGCAGGCTGCCCGTGCAGTGGCACGGCGTGATCAGGGGGCTCTCCTCATCGCCCTCGCAGTGGCAGATCCTGCGGGGAGGGGAGGCGTCACAGCGGGAAGGCCCGTGGGCGGGGCCGCACCCAGAGGCCAGTCCTGAGACCGACGGCGGGACCGCGGGCACGGAGACACACAGGGAGGCGTGACGGCGCTAAGCCTCTCGCTCCGCTCCGCACCGACACAACTCAGAAGGGCAGCAGCGACAGGAAAGGGAAAGTGCTGTGACGGAGCGTCCACACAGAGAGCCCGAGGGGAGCTCAGCAGCACACATCACGCCCAGGACACAGGCACAGTCAGGCAGCCGTCTCTGCAGCCAAACCCACGGCAACTACGCGGTGCCACGCTGCCCATGCAGCTGCCCGCACTCCCACAGCACGCAGCCCTTCCTGCCCCTTCGCCCCCCCCCACAAAACTCGCCAACGCGGCGCCGCAGTGGCACCAGGTGGGCATTCGCTGTAAAGTGCAGAGGCACGTGGCGGAGGACCCCAGGAAACTCAGGCAGGCTTCCGAGAACAGGGCTCTGAGGCTCTGCAGTGGGGTCCGGTAGGGACACCTATGCTCAGATGGTCGGGGCAGGGCTGCTGCCAAAGCGGGGAGCACGGGAAAGGGCAAGTCTGGGGCCACGAGAGGTGCTCAGTGGGGCAGGCCAGGTGCAGAGAGAGGGAACGGCCCGGAGAGCAGGCGCGCCCACTGACGGGGCAGGAAGCACACACAGCGGGGGCGGCACATGCTCGCAGCGGCCGGCAGGGTGGAAGACTAGACTGTCTCTTTCTGCAAGGTCTGCTCATTTTTAGATGCAATGAGTCATCCTGGCCTTTAATATGTGTAGCTTCTTCCTCATTGAACACTGGTTTTCTTGGCCCGGAGAAGACGAGCCCACAGCGGCTAAGCTGCCTGCGCTCTGCTTTCCAGAAACTTCACATATTAAAGCCAGTGAGTGGCGGTGCGAGCAGGACCGGCCAGGTACAGTCCCCACACACCGACCTGCAGGCATCCCCGGAGGTGGACACGGGGGACGCTAGGGGCAGCTTTTCAGACGGGGGCGAGGGGCAATCCAAGTCGCTGTCCTTCTCCACAGAGCAGAGGGGAGCCCGCAGGACCCTGCTCTTCAGCCTAGGAGATGCGCTGTCCTCAAAGACGTCGTCGTCGCCCATCTCGTCGGAGCAGAAGCCCATGCTCTCTGCCAGCCCGCTGGAGGACGGGGTGGCGTGCAGGTGGGCAGCGTGGGCCTCCAGCTCATGGACCCGATGCAGGCTGCTGGTGCTTGAGCCACGGGACAGCGACAGCAGATAGCGGAGCAGCCGTCTGCTCCCGGACGTGGCTTCGCCATGCACCTTCTCCTCCCAGAGGGGGCTGTGGTCGCCCCTCCTGCCAGAGCCCACCTCCCAGGCGGCTGGCTGGGACAAAGCAAGGGACGGGATGCACGTGCATTTGGAGTGGATGAGAGGAGCGTGGCTCGGTGCCCTCCGCTCCTTGAGGAGGAACCTACTGGCCCTGAGACTGGGGCCCGGGGGCAGAGCCAGCTTCCCCTCAGAGCAGGCTCTCTCCACGAAGCAGGCACTGTCCGGGCTGTCTTGGCCTTTCCCCCCCACATCACTCAGGGACTTGGAGAACTTCAGGGCTCTTCTGGCCCTGGGGCACTTGGCAGGCTTCCAGGCCTCTGCCCTTTCCGAACCTGAGGGGCGGCTCGTGGGTGCCTGCAGTGTGTCTTTACAGGCAACCGTCACAGTGAGCCCTGATGTCAGAGAACTCTGGCAGGGTGGAGCTTTCAAGACAACAGCAGACTGCACAGGACTGTGGTGACAGAGCTCAGAGAACACTGCGCTGGAACTGCATGCAGAACAGTGGGAAAAGCAGAGAGTGAGACCATTTCAGAGCAGACACCATGACGGCATGAGGCCTGCTGGGGCGCCGAGCAAATGGCACAGACACAGGACCGACAGGAGACCACAGGCAGAACTGCCCCATACACGGGAACCGAGAGCCTACAGGCACTGCGCTGACTTGGGACCACACAGACCGCAGGACCAAGAAGCCAAGGATTACCTGCAGATGTCCTGGTTGGATGGCGTGACAGAAGTGTGAGAGAAGGCGGACACCAAAGCCGACGAGGATGGAGGACTCTCAGCCTGCAACGATACAACCAGACAGTGTTCAGGGAGCAGCAGGGGCAGGACACCCCTCCTGGGCAGAGGTGAGCAGGGAGTCGCCCAACACCCACTCTCCCCTCCCTGCACGGAGGAGCAGACCCCAGGGTCCTACACGTCTCTGTAAACAACCAGCACAGCTTCTGTTCCTTGACTGGAGACACCTGGAGCCAAAGACACCACTCAGGCTGTGTGTCTCCTAAGCACCGAGCTTAGTTCATCCATACAAAGCCAGGGCAGCAACGCTCAGGAGCTCAGCCTGGGCACAATGCATCACCACACTGCTGCCTCTGCCCCCCACTCGCTCTGTGCCCCACCAGGTGCTCTCCCTCGAGAAGAGAAGAATGCCACCAGACCACAGGGCACTGAGCCCCACTCAGCGCTGGCCTGGAAAGGCTGGCCAAAGGCTGCTCCAGAGAGTTCCAAGCTCAGGATTACAAATTAAGTAGTAAAACTTAGATTTAGAAAAGTGTGGAGAAAGAGCCGACAGGAGACAGGGGTCTCCAGCAGAGAGGCGAACAAGCCAGCCTCAGCAACCAGGATGAAGAGCGTGGCACAGTGCACAGGAGGCAGGGCGGAAGCTTCGCACAGGCCCAGCACTAAGGCCACTGAGTGGCGCCCAGAGCTGGGCAGGCAGAGCATTGCTCTCAGGCCCCGGCCTCATACCCTCCTAGGGCTACGTGGCAAGTGTGCAGCTGAGAGACCCTGTCCCTGTACAAATACCATGTGTGCCCTTGCATCAGCCGAGGGGGCACAGGCAGGCCGGGGCACAGGGGCTGTGAGAGTGTAGAGCTGTGCCCGTGGGCATGCTGCCCGCGCTGTGCTCCTGCAGGGCTGCAGTGCGGAGGCTCACACTAGACTCGCCCTAGTGTGTGACAAGCTGCACAAGGGCACACGTTGCTGTGCTGTCACCAGCCACAGCAGAGTCCAGCTCCCTCAGAATCCTATGGGGCTGTGTTGCACACGGCCCTGTGGCACCCCAGACACCCACCCTCCCCAACAGTGAGCACGGGACACACTTGCCCTGGCCCTACAGCCTTCTCAGTGGGCCTCAGTGGACCTGAGCTGACCCTCAGTGGACCGTGGCCGTGCTCAGTCGGAACTCCTGTCCCTGAGGGGCCTTTGCACCTGCCTCCTCCTGCTCACACCAAATTACAGACCATTTAAGCCTGAGTGATCCACGCAGAACACAAGGCCTCCTGGCAGAGGGCTTTCCGGTGACTCCTGCAGGGTGCGGACAGTGAGAAGCCTCTCCACCTCAACATATTCTGATGTCAAAAGCTCTCATCTGCCTCCTACTCTCTCCTCTACGTCCAGCAGTGACCAGTGCTATAGGCACCCGCCTACAGGCTGGTTTATAGGGCACAGAAAAAAGGGAAGGTCGCCATGGCCTCTCTGCAGGCAGGCTAGGAGAAAGGTCGTCCAGCCTTGCTTGCTCTTGTCACCTCCTTGTGTCACACGATACTACTGACCTATCAAAAAGACCCCAGGAAAGAGAAGCCCACAGCTTCCCTCAGCCTTGAAGCCAGTCTGTGCCACTGAGGCAGATCCAGAGCAGCCACTTCCCCATGGGTCAGGTCACATGGGACCTGCCAGCCATGGGCGGAAGGCGAGGCTGTTCCTGACGGAAAACCTGAGTGAGGCCAGAAACCCAGAGCCCACGTCCAGTGCCTCCTGCTGGCTCCCAGCGAGACCTCGGTCATGGAGGGGGCAGCACGCAATCTCATGGCCACATGTGTGCCAGTTCCTACCTCCTTAAGACGTGACCAATTCTGCCAAGGCCACTGGGTGCTAGCCAAGCGCAGTGCCCTCCGTGGAGGGTCAGGAACGCTGTCACCAGACATTTGTGTGGCTGCACTCACACGCCACGATCCGGGGCAGAGGTTCCCACGGACCCTTTCCCGGGGCGGGGCTCTGGCCCCGGACACTCCTTGGCGATGCTTGCCCTCAGTCACACTCATCAGCTGCAGTGACAGTTCCCAGGGGGTGGCACAAAACTCGCTCCCTTCACAGCCTCCTGCTCCACCCAGCAGCTTCCTTTCCCCATGCCAGCAGAGATGGGTGCTGAGAGCAGGGCTTGGGCCCTGTGCCCAGGACGTTTGTGTGCCTGAGGCCCACTAGCAGGCATGGCCTGTGAGCAGTGGCCTGGCAGGAACAAGGTTTAGGACGGTAAGCTGGCAACCTACTGGTACTAGTGTACACAGGGCCTTGCAACGTGGAGAGAGGTTCACCCTCTCCCACAGTGAGAAAAGCACGGAGGATGCAATGAGACACGCTGTCAGCAAGAGAAGGTAAGTGCAGTGCTCCTGACACTGGCAGCCGTGTGGGCAGACGCGGGCTCACGCCTGGAGGAACTCCACCAGCCAGCCAGTCTCAGAATCCAGAGCACGCTGGCTTTTTCAGGAATCTCCTCACCCAGCACGAGGGATGTGTGCAGCCGCAGGTGAGGCAGCAGCTCCATCTCCAGGGCAGTGGGGCAGGCCAGGAGCAGCGGGCAGGGCCCCTGGGGAGCCAGGGACAGACAGGGTGAGCCGGCACATCCACACACCACCAGGAGACCACAAGCTTGGCAGCGGTGCGGGACTCTTCATGGGGCCGCGGGTAGTATTGTACTACTCCTTGAGCCAAGAGGGATTTCCTACACAGAAATTCATTCAAAGGACAGCAGAGGACTAGTAGATTAAAAAAGGTAAGGCATGGTGCAAGCCTGTAATTCTAGCACTCCAAGAGGCTGAGGCAGGAGGATTACAAGTTTAAACTCAGCTTGGACAACTTAGCAAGATCATGTTTCAAAAGTAAAATTTTTAAAATGGACTGAGAATGTAGCTCAATGTGAGGGCTCTGGGTTCATTCTGCAGTACTGGAAAAAAGTGCCAGCAGCACCATCAACTGCAACGACTGCCCTGCTCTAGGGTAACAGGTAAGGAAACCGGCCCTGTGGGTTATGACCTATTTAAAAAATGGAACCCAAGACAGTAAAGCAGAGGCAGGCAGAGTGTGTGTGACTAAGGATGGAGTCTTGAGAGGGAGCCAGGTCTCGGGGTGTGAGCGAGTGAGCTAGGCTTCAACAAAAACTGTCTTACCATGGGTCATGGTCACGGCAAGCCGAGTCACCACTGAGTCATTCTCCAAAGAAAACACAAAGCATTGCAGCAGCAGCAGCAGCAGCAGGTGTGTCTACACAGAGCTCCACAAGTAGGCTGCTCTGCGTGAGCACTGCTACCTGCCTGGGACTTCTGTGACTGTGTCACAGCTCACACACACTTGATGGCTTCAAGCCAGACACATCAATCACAGCAGAGAAGCTGGGGGCCGGCAGCAGCCGCAGCGGGCCAGCTTCTTGCCGGCTCAGGGGCGCTGTCTTCCGGGGTGCAGGCCACAACATGTTGCTGTACTCAGGTCGCCAGCAGAGCATAGTCGCTGCAGCTTCAGGATGGAGGCCCAATCTGCAGGCTGGCTGCGAGCTCTCCGCATGGCAGGAGCCTCTCCACCGCGGGCCCCTGTGCCAGCATCCCTCTCCCTCTCTCTCTGCCGCCAGCCAGGCAAGGCTGTCTCTAAGTGTCTGTGGGGCTCCAGGTAATCTCCCTGTCCCGAAGTCCACCACACTGTACACACAGCGCCGCCACAAAGTGACACAGGTTCCAGCTCACAGAACAGAAAACCTCAGGCGTCCGCAGCAGAAACTGCTCACCAGATCACCAGGTGACCTTTCACTTGTGCTTCCTGTTCATATCCAGAGCCAGCATAGATCAGAGACCTACACCTCCCAAGCCCCGCAGCAAACAGGCTTGTCTGGAGTCCACCACACTCCGATGACATCCGAGATGACGTCTCACCACACTCCCTGCTCAGACAGAAGTCACTCTGTCCAAACCAAGGCTCGATTATGAAAGCCTGATTTCTATAAATAAACAGCGAATTGTACTCAATTTCAAAACTGAGCCACAATGAAAGGAGAGGCCGTTTAGAGGCTGTGCTCATAAATACATGTTGACTCTAGCTGCAGGGTTGTGCCAAGAACAGCAACACAAAGGCAATCAATTACGCTGACCATTGAAGCCCAGGAGAGGCACAAGGCAGGATTCACGAGAAAAGAATGTACAATACAGACCACTAAGGCCCTAAGGCTTCCCATTATAAATGAGCTCATTAGCATTTTAGCAATTAGCACTAAGGCTCAATCCTCTTCTTTTGTGGCCATTTAGTGGGAGCTGGAATTACACGAATAGCAATAAATCCCCAGCACAATGAGGGGCACACGTCACAGCACACCAGACTCACGGGTGGCAGCTAAAACGACTTTCTCAGGGCTTGTCTTCCCAAGCAGGGCTCCACACTACAGCTAGAATCTTGAAAATTTGTGTTTTCAATAAATTAAACAGAAGGCAACAATTTCTAAGCAAAGATGGTGTTGTGTCCTAGTCCATGGAAAAGTCCCAGCGGCGTGCCAGGGGTCCCGCCCTGAAGAATCATGTCTTCCTGTAATCTCTTCTCAATGTTTAACTTTTCAAATGTAACCAAACACATCTTTGCCAAGACTGCTCCTCTGAGAGACTTCTGGGGTGCAGACAAAGCACTGGCTTTTGACCCCAAAGTCTTTGCTGTGCTCCGGGGCCGTGCCACCAGGGATGCCACTGAGCAGAGTTGAACCACTTAAAGGCTGGGTCGCAGATCTACAGCTTGCTACTGCTCAGATGAAGTACAGTAAGAGGAGGTGGGAACACAACCTAGGCCAGCAGGAGGCTGTGACACAGGTACAGGCTGTGTCCACCTGCAGCCACCCCACCTCCACCTCACTCCCCTCACCTCTGCGGCAGGAGAGGAGTCTCTTCTCTTCCGGAGTCTGCTTTCAGTGCGAATGAAGAAGCACACAGGTGCCTTATATCACAGCCACAGACTGCCTGTGTCTGAGTCCCCAGGTCTCAGAAGCAACGTGGAAACCCGGCCTCGACCCCACGCAGGTCCCTGGGCTGAGGCAACGTCTCGTTCACGACAGTTCACAGCAGCAAGAACTACTCAAGGCCTCGGAGCAATGTGCATCGGGCTGCCAGGGAGAAGAACAGGCGTGGATTCTGAGCTCCCTGAGCACAGCCCGTCTGGCTACACGTAGGCCTGGCAACTTCACAGGGTGTGCCACCTGCAGTGACATGGGCAGAACACCACACTGGGTTCCTGGGGAGTTCCCCAGATTCATGATGCTGGGACTCTGACATCACCATGGGGGTGCCCTCAGAGCCACTGCCAAGCGAGGGAGCCCCTGCCGCACCTTCTGCAGGACAGCTGCTGCCCAGTTCCCAGGCTCTAGCCCCTGTGTCCTTGGACCAGATCTGCTTCCAGGGCTAGAGGAAAGGTTCCCTGAACTGGTACCTAGCGGGCACCCCAGGCCTCCCTAACTGGCTCACAAGGCTGCAGAGCCGGCCCTCGATCGGCTGCCGACCACTAGCAGCGCCCAGGCCGTCCCAGGCAGCAGGTGTGTTTCGTGTCCTTGGGAACTGCAGGCCACACAAAGACCTTCAGCCAGGAGCTCCGCAGCGGCTGTGGCCAAGACCTCAGCCTCGCCACAGGGGGCTGTGCTGGCCCGCAGCCTCCCCTGGCCCCTGGGCACCGGGTCTTCAGGGGGTGACCCACCCGTGGGGAAGAAGGATGCAGCCCCTTGCTGGATAGGGTGGGCTGGGGAAGGCCTCCCACAGAAGGAAGGCACAGGTGGCCTGTGGGCCAGTGAGGAGGAAGGAGGTCTGCATGGGTCACTCTGATCTGGAGGACTCTGCTGGATGGGGACTCAGGGGCAGGGACAGAGGCTGAGGCAGGAAACCAGGAAGGCTGCCAGTATGCTGCACTGAGGGTAGACAGGAGAAGCATGGGTTTCACTGCTGGCGGTGGGCGATGGGCACTTCCTATACATGGTCTAAGGCCTAGTCTGGCAGGGCTAGGGCAGCATGGGAAATGTGGGGCTGGAGCAAAGCATGCAGCCCAGTGCCCCACAAGCCCTCATCACACATATAGGGTCTCTGTCCCCTTGCTCTGAGAGTAAGACCCAGCTCTGTCCTTACATGTGGGGCCATTACCTGGAAACCTAGGCAGCAGTGAGCGCTATGCTGGAAAACACCCGTGGTAGTGACTAGAGCCCACTAGGGGTCAGGATGGGCCAGGAGGCAGAGGAGACAAATTTGATGAGATTCTGGCCTTACATGGAGGCTCAACCACACCTAGCCAACATCACTACTACCGGCCCGCAGCAGGCAAAGGCTGCAGTAGCGCGGTTCAAATGTCCCACCCCGTGCGCCTCATTCCGCAGCACGCTAGGGATTGACTGCAGCAGCCCAGCTCTCACAGAGCGAGGCGAGCCCACAACCTCGCAGCCCCACATCTGCCATCCAGCCTGCCGCCTTCTCTGGGAGCCGCCTGGGACTCAAGGCCAGCGGGGGCCTCCGCATGGAGAGCATGAGGAGACGGACGCGGGCTGCCCTGCTCGGCCCTCTTCTCTCACCTGTGCTCGCCAGGCTGTCAAGCACCGGCTGCAATACGTTAGGACAGCAGGTGCATGTGGCAAATGCTGAAGCAAGAGCGCTTCCCAGGGAAGCCCCACACACGGCCCTGCCCCTCCCCCGGCCACCACCGGGCCTGGCAACCTCACACTGAACCACCCACAGGGACGTGGACGTGCAGTACAGCAAAGCACCGTGCCAGGGCTCCCGGGGGGCTGCCCAGGCACACACCACCCCTCAGCAGGCACAAGGCACGTGAGGAAGACAAACATGGGAAAAGGCTCCTGCTTCCGCCCTCCACCAGCAGTGCCCAGCGACACTGCACTGAAGACGATGGGGCCAAAGCGCCAAAGGTCGCCAGGACTTGCCACTTTGAAGGTCAGGTTTACTGGCTCCCGCAGAGAGGAAGCTGCCCCTGACTCTGGCCAAACATTAGCTCCAAGACTCGCGCCACACTGCAGGCTGCGCCACTTCCCTAACCAGGAAATGACCTCTTGACATTTTAAGCCAGGGTTTTACCAATTTTTTTTTTTTACTGTACAAGGAGCTTTCCTTTCATACTTCCTGCAGTGAACTGCATATATAAGCAGACAGTGCTTGAAGCCCAGAACAGTGCCCTCCTCCAGAACTGCCTCAGCCTCCACAGCAGGGCAAAGGCCACTGCATGGGCTCAACTTCACCCACAGGCCACCCCGCCCAGGAGGCCAGCTCCTCTGAAAGGTACAGGCTTCTGGTGAAAAGGACCGGCAATGTCAAGCACTACAGATTTTTCTTTTGATTATAAAATTAAAGTTGCTTATATGCTTAAGAACAGACAAATCAATGTCTCGTGGGATTTGCTAGACTCTTTTACTTTGAAAAATGAAAGTGTTCTTCATGAAACATCTGTGTAGTCAGTAAATTAAAATGATGTGCACAACAGTTGTTTACAACAAGACAGACTCTGTCACACTGTTCAAGTCTTCCTGTCAGGCTCTGTGTCCTGTCGGGCTGTGTGACAGAGACGCACGAGGGAAGGGAGTGTCACACTTGCGGGGAGCCTGCAGGGCTGGAGGTGGGCTACAGGAGGAGCATGCCCAGGAGGCTGGCAGTGCCACCCCCATTGCCTGCTATGAGGGGCTGGATGTGCCCCTCTCAGCTGACAAACCCCTCAGTCTGCACTGTTCATCTCGTGGCCAAGGCCTCAGCCCAGGTGTCTGGAGACTGCGATCCGACCTGAGGCCTGCGGGAAGGACAGCCACATCCTAAGGGAGATGGCACAGGAAAGAAGTCTGGAGCTGGGCAGTGTCTGTGAGGACATCGCACAGGACCCCCGGCCTCCAGGCCCCATAAACCACAGCTGATGTCCATGTCACCCACCACAGATGGTGATATGCCAGATACACACCTTGCTGTGACAACAAACTCCCTGGAGACAGAGATTTCTCCCGCCATAATATACAACTTCTTAGAAGACGGGTTTCCCCCAAAGTCATTTCCCCATTCACTAGAAAAATATAACTGCCCCCACCTCAGGTGGCCCCAGGGCAGACTGCAAACGCAAGCAGAACCTGTGTCTTCAGAAGACGGGAGTGGAGACCCATGCCCGGGGTCAGCGGGGAGAGGTCCCAAGGTACCGACGTGACACTCATCCAGGAACTCTACCTTAGAAACGCTGCTCGGATGACTCATGGGACGTCCCAAAGTCTTCTCATTCTGTAAGAAAGCCAAGAACGCTGTTAAGTGTGGCACTAGCAAGCACCTGACCACAGAAGTCCTGCAGGCCAGCCGTGCTGGAGCTAGACTGTGCCTGCCACACACTGCCTGCCGACTCTGGGAAACCAGAGCCAAGCTCGGCACAGCAGCCCTCCCTAATAAACTCAGCGGCAGCTGGGAGCTGGCTGCAGAGCAGGGCGGGCCGCTGGCCTGGTGCCAAGTGTCCTGCCCTCCTCCTGGGCCTAGAAAGCCAGGAGTGACTGAATGCCTCCGCACCCCCCCCCATCGCGTCCTAGGCTGGCTTCTCCTCGGTTCTCGCTAGAGTTCCGAGTGCCTCCCGCCCTGCCCTTCCTGCCTTCCGAGGCCTTCCTGTGGGCCGCTAACCCGGGCCCTCACTCACACGCCGAGCCTGCCCCGCCGGCTCAGAGTGAGACCGTGGCTGTAATGTGGAGATGGGCTCCCCAGAGAGGTGGGCACTGGGGGACCGGCATGCAGTACAGCCAGTGTCCTTGCAGGATGCAGGGACACAGACAAACCCGTGTGAAGATACTGGGAGAAAACAGCTTCGGACTGACTGAATTTTCCCATTCTTCCCACACCATCAAATTACAGACTGCGTTCTCTGGGTCTCTTGGCATGAATGCTCAATAATCCTCAAAGTCTACGGAGAACCAGCTCTCACACAGCCCAGCAATGGCATCACTACAAAAATGTGCTAGTGCAACTTAAAGATATCTCATCATATTCTGCCCTTATTTTATAAATCTGAACGAGAAGAAACACGCAGGCCTCTCCAAGTGTCTACACAGACCTGCTGTTAAGCATCTGGCCCGGAGCCAGGCCTCCTGATCTCAAGCCAGCCTTGCAGACACAGAGGAAAAAATACGACTTTCCACAGCTCAGAGCCTCGAGATGTCACCATAAACCACAGACCACTGTGCCGCCCACTCCTAGGCCCAGGCAGGCTCTGTCCACGACACAGGGGAGCCTGGCACCTCCCAGGCTCACTCACAAGGCAGGAACGTGTTACAGGAGGGCAAAGCGCACTGGCCAGGGTTTAGGCGCATCTTCTAAGCTGAAGCAGGGACGTGAGAAACCCGGGCTATCGGTGCAGAATCGAATTTCTACACCTCAGCGAAGACGCTCCTGACACTCACCAGCCCACAGGGAGCAGACACGGGCCGGGGACAGGCCTCGCTGCTGGGCTCCCAAACATCACACAGCAGAGAGAGAGCAAATGTGACGGTGTAAACTGTGGTTCTGCTTTCCTTGTTAATTAATATTTTCTGCTGGCAACATTAGAAGAAGAACACAGCCCCAGAAGATACAGGTGCTCTCCAGCCTGAAGGTGTCTACGTCACCACAGCTGGCAGTGTGCCAGCCACACACCTGGCTGTGAGGACAGACTCCCTGGAGACAGAGATCTCTGCTGCCACAAAGCATGCAACTTCCCCGCTCTCAGGCACACTTAACCTGTTGTCCTCCTGCCACTGTCAGCTCTGCTGCCGCACGTCCCTCCTCCGGATTTAACTGAAGAACCTAAGACGTCGGGACCACAACACAGCTGTTCTCCAGAAAGCAACAGATACCATCCCGGTCCGCCATCAGCTTCCCTGTACCCAACATGCCCTGCTCTGTGCACACGCCTGTATCGGGCGGAACAGGGCACCACGACAGCAAGGCCGCTCCTGGCCCTGGGCCCAGGGGGCCACACGGCACAGTGTGAAGGCAGTATAAAGGAGGAAGGCGCCCTCCTGCACTCAGAAGAGCTTACTTCTAATACAAAGAAGGAAAGTCGACCCAATAACTACGACAAGAACTGGAATAGGGCTCGGGAAGAAAGACAGATTTGGGTCTAAACTTAAAGCTCCCCTGCCCAAACCCTGCAGGCCTCTGCCAATCACCTCAGCAAGCTCTCATCACATTCATTCACTGCCTGGGGGAGCCGCTCCCTGCTCCCTGCCGTGTCGTCCTCCACAGAAAGGCTGGGGAGCCCCACTTCCCTGCCACTTCAGCCTCTTACCTCTCTGGCTGGTCTGGAGCTCCCACAGCACAGCCTCTGCCCCCTTCCCCACTGTCCCCCACAGGCCCGGGCCTGGCACGCTCCGTGTACTCACTCGGGCTTGAGATGCGTCAGGTCTGAGCAGCGCCAGCGCCACGCCCACAGGCACCGCCCGCAAGCTCAGAAGGATCCAGGGGGCGAGGTCTAGGCTTCTACAACACAACCGTGACTACTTCAAAATAAACTTCCAGGGAACACTCACAAATGAGCTAACATCAATAAACCTGTCAGTCAGAAGGCAGATCCACAGACCGGGCAGGCCCTGTCGAGGGTGGGAGAGGCCAACCGCTGTTAAGTTACCACAGCACTTGAGAAACAGAAGCACTGTTGAGGGGTGGGTGGCCGCACAGTGCGATCGGTCCTGTTCCAAGTCCATGTCGCCTCGAGAGCAGCACCGGGACGCAGAGCTGCGGCTCAGACGCAGAACTCCAACATGGCACGGGCAGGGCCAGGTGAGGGAGGAACACGGGGGAGCCGCGTGGGAGCCTGGTAAGGGCCGCACAGCCGATGGCACGTCCCGTGGGCCCCCTGCACTCATTACAACCGAGGAGCCAGCAAGCCACGCTGCACGGGCAGGGAACGTGCCCCTGCCCCACGGCGCCCCTTCCCACCAGCAGAACCAGCTCGAGCTCTCACCTTCCCACACTCGTGAATGGCAGGTGGGGAGACCCCCAGACTGTCCTTCCTGGAGAAACTAACCGGAGCCTTCACAGGTGAACATTCTGGCTCCTGACAGAGCACCACGCGGCCCTCTGGAAGCCCTCCTCCCTCACCCGACCAGAGCTCCGCCGACACCAGGAGTTGCAGCAGGTACCCTGCCAGGCCTCGAAGAAATGTATACACCGGAAGTCTCCAGCGTGGCCAAAACTATATCATAAAATATTAAACCCCCTGCAACCCTTTGTCTGGGTTGTACCTACTGATACTTGTCACATTTGAAGTTGGACAATTTCTTCAAACAGGCTATCTCTTCATTCACTCAGCATTAATGTAATAAACTTAGTTAATGTGAGCTGTGAAGGGTGTGAGCTTGTCAAAACTATCCTCCAAACATGCGACATGTTACACAGAGATGTAAGCCGGTCAAGAATCCACCCAAACCAGCCCTCTAGGGATAAGCAAGCATTAAACAAGGCCACAGAGACGCAGCACAGATGAGTGCTGCATATTTAGTGCTGGGCACCCCATACGACAGCAGGAGAAACTGGGACAGAGAGCAGAGGGTCTGGAGGGAAAGGGGACGAGGGATGGGCAGAGGGAAACCAGCACCAACCGCAAACAGGAAGCAGCACGCACCCACACCTCCCCTGTGGGAGCGAACCCTGCAGAGCTCAGAAAAACGGGGGAGCCCGCGGCCCTGCACTGCTCCTGCACTGCTCTTCGTCGGCCAGAGGCTCCTCTGAGGAAGACAACAGCCCAGAGGAGGGGCCACGTGCTGCTCCTTCTGGGGTGGGCCTGCTCCCACACTTCCGGCCCCTCGTTCCAAGCTGCACAAACCGCAGGCCGGGCACTCCGTTCGGCAGTGCTTACAAGGCAGGAGAGCAACCCTGTGCTTTGCACCAATAGTCTGCAAATAATGGGGGCTCCCTCTACCAGGGAACAGAGCAGGGGCTCCACAGCGCCTGCCCCTGTGTGAGGGCCACCTGTCCCCTGCACACTGCAGCTGAGCCCGAGGCACGGGTCTGCACAGGTGGAAGGAAGGGCAAGCTGAGAGGAGCAAGTTTCTGCGTCCCTCCATCGGGATGAGAGTATGTGGGAGCTCAAGGCCAAAGATGCTTCACTGGCAGAGGAGCCACTCAAGAGCAACCTTCCGGCCCTGTGTCACCCCTCAGCCACAGCATGCACCTCACCACGCACATGGTTTGTGCAGGTCAGGATCCCAGAGGTGTGACTCCGACCCGCCCTGCAGGACTGGTGCAGCACGGAGCTGCCCAGGCCCTGAGGACCAGCAGCCCTAAGTTCATCACAGTAAGGGTGGGGAGACACACTCGCACCAAGAGGAAGCAGGAGTGGGGTAGCGTCCTCACTGTCACAGGAAGTGGCTGTTGGCCAGAGCCTCGGATCCTTCTGCCTTCTGCGTAAAATGAAACCCTCCCAGAGAAACACAGTGTATTCAGTGAGGAGCAGTTAAGACCAGGACAGTCGTCCCAGGGGGTGGCACACTAAACACAAACGGAGCAGAAGTGTAGAGAACACCAGGGAAAGAGACAGCTACAAAAGCCTCCCGAGGATCGGGGCTGTGTGATCATTAAATCAGTCCACTGCCTGGTCTGTCATGTTCTGGCTAGGTTTACGGGTGTGAGTGTTACCATCCATCTTAGAGGGCAGCCAGCACAAAATACAAGGGATGGAAAGAGGAAAAATGTGCTCTCATCAGCCTGCTTGCCATGGGCTATTTCTCCTCTGCTATGCCACCATGCCACCCTGCCACAGAGCCAGGCAGCTATGGACTGAAACCTCTATAAAGTGAGAGCCAAGTGAACCTTTTCTCCTTTAACTTTGGGAGTTGGGTATTTTGTCTCAGCAATTATGTAACTAAGATACACTCAGAAGCCAGTCCACCTGACAGCAAGTTCTGGACAGAGAAAGAGTCCCTTACTCTCCTGTAACAGCAGCTGGGAACAAAGACTTTAGAATACTAAAGGAGGTTCTTGGTCCTCTGTCTCCTGGGGCCCCTACCTGATTCTTCTCAAATGATTATCTATCTTGTCCTTTCTCCTCCTTCCTTTTCCTCTTTATAAGTAAAAATGTTTTCCCTTCATTAAACTTTCCCTCTAATTTTTTAATGGGGCCGAGGCAGGGTCCTGGTGAGCTGCTCAGAGAGCAAAGCAGGCGTGCTCCTTCCCTAGACAAAGAAAGAGTGCTTAGATCAGGGCAAAAGCAGGAAGGGGAGTGCAGAAAGAAAAGAAGAGGGAAAGGGGAGCAGGCACACCCTGACCGGCCCCAGGAGCGGCACACAGTACTCGGAGTGCACGGACAACAGCAAACAGCACCAGTCAAAGTAATCATGTGGCTATAAAAAGCAGTCTTACTTCCCTCACTCCTCCTTGGATGACTGAGAAAGGAACTGTATAAAATATGTATGCAACTGTGTTGCTGGATCAATAACACAGAAAAACAGACTTGACAGTAAGGAGAGCAATGAGCCAGTATACAGCTGTGCCAGTACCAGGAAGTCACACAACATGGAGCGTCACACCGACAAAGATAAAGGAGGGGAATAAGAATACACTATAAACACGCATATGTCCTCCTTTCTTATGCTTTCAAAGACAGAGTTAACTGTTGTAATGTATTGTTAGGTTTGTAACATACACAGATGTAAGGTGTGCGATATTAGCTAAGAAAAGGGAGAAAGACAGAGAGGTACAGAGGAAGAACGATCTGTATCATACTGCTTCATATCTTCCTGGGATTAAATCAGTACGAATCTGAGATAATTTAATAAAGTAGAAAAATTGTATGACGTAAACCTCTAGGCGACTACTAAGAAAATAACAAATAAATACAAAGCAAAAGATGATTAAAAGAATTAAGATGTTGCAACACAAAATATTCACTCAATGGGAAAGAAAACAACAAAGGTGGTATGTCAGAACAAAAAAGGAATAAAGCACAAAAAACAATAAGTTAAACCTGTCATAGGAGTGCAGGCCTGTAATTCTAGCCCCTGGGAAGGAGGACGGGGAATTTAGCAATCTTGTAGGATCTTGTCTCAAAATAAAAGTTAAAACAATGTAATAAACTAAAATCAAAACGAGTCAAAGATCTTAGTGTTAAGATGAACGTGATGGAAGATAAAATAGGTCCAACACTTGAAGACAAAGTATTAGGCACAACTGCCCAAAAAGTATCAGGAATCAACATATGCAATCACAGCAAACTGAAAAGTCTCTGCAAAGCAAAGAAAGTAACCAACAGACTGAAAAGACAACAAACTAAATGGGAAAAAGTTGGCCACCCATTCCTCAAAGGACTAGTATCTGTAATACAGAAAGAACTCGACAAAATTAAACTCCTACAACAAAGGCTACAATAAAAAATGGGTAACCAAAATGAGCAAACACTTCTCAAAAGTACAAATGGCACAAAACACAAGAAAAAGTGTTCAACATCTCTCACCATTACAGAATGCAAATTAAAGTCACAATGAGATTTCATCTTACTCTAGAAGGCTTATCATGAAAAAGTCAGATAATGAATCTTTACTAGGTAAACAGAAAAAAAGAGCCCTTCTACACTGGTGCAAACAAATACTAGTACCACTAGTACGGAAATCAATACAGGGATTCCTTAAAAAGCTAAAACCAGAAATTCCATTCACCCAGCTATTCCCCTTCTAAGTATCTTCCAGAGAAAGTCAAAGACGAGATATTCCTGACATATTCTTATTAGATTTGAGGCACATGACATCTAGCTGCTTCAAGAGTTCTTTTCTGTGCACAGTTTATACTCATTTGCTTTTATAAATCTGGTTATTTTAATAAATGCTCATTACCATGTTTGTGATTATTCCATCTATAACAGGACTTTCTTTTTTGCAGTTCTTAGAAGCATGCAGAATTCCAAGTCAGTTTTTTCTTGAAAGTAACTCTGGTCAGAGTTTTCATCTTTTAAAATTATCAGCAATAAATGAACAGTTGCCATATTAGATCTTCTCTCACCTACAGATACTCTGCTTTAAATGTCCTCAGGGTCCTTGTGCTCAGCTCGAGCCCATACAAGTATGTCCCAGCCCCAAAGAAAGGACCAAGCCAGGAACCAGGGGACACAGGCTTCAGACCACACTGCTGAAGCAGCTCTGAAGCTACCAGCACACTGAGGCAGGCTTCCCAGCCTCCTACCAGGAGACAGGGGCTGTGCAGGAACAATCACTCCAGACCCAGCAGCACAAATTCACTACATACAGCTAAATGCACAGAGAAGGGACAACCGTAATTTTTACTCTGGACTACTGCTAATGTGGTTTTGATGTTCTATTATTTTCTAGACATATAAGGAAACTCTTTTCCCTCTTAAAACTATCAATAACTCACAACAATGCAGTAGAGTTCACTTTGATAAACTGAACTGTAACTTGTAACACCTGTAAATAGTATCTATCCTCCCTGCTTGAGCCTCCAGAATCCAGAAACTTACTGAACACTCTTACAAAGTAAGATTTGGTTATCTGTATAAGCTCAATAGGTTCAATATGTCTTCACCAGTTCATAACTGAACACAAGTTTTCCAACGAAACTCATGTTTGCAAACGATGCTTGTCCGATCTGGCACAGGCAGACACTTGGCAGGCACCACGGCTGACCTGACAGGTTATGCCTGCCACGCTGCTGCAGAAAAGCAGGGTCAAGGCCCCACATTCACTATCTTACAGGTGAATAAGGAAAGGCAGCCAGTTCCTGGGAGGTTCTGAACCTTGAGTATCGAGAGACCTCAAGAAACAAGGAATTTGTACAGGTACTGAGGTCAGTCTGGTAACAGGTAACACGGCCCTGGCTCCCGGGCCTCGGGACCAAAAGCAAACCTAGGAAGGCCTACCCTGCACCTTGTAGACAGGCCAAATCTGATGTGACTTTGTGGTCAAACTTTTACACAGTATTACTTTAAATCAAAAGAAGAGCCTAGAGGAAAAAAAAAAGTTTCACTGGAAATTATTTGCAAGTCTTTGTAAACCATAGGTCCTTGACAGGTAGATACATCATGCCCTTTCTGAGCATGATGTTGACTTTGTGCTCACATAGAAAAACCAGTGTTTTCTCCATTTGTAATTCATTTCAACATTTCCCTACTCAGTACAAACTAGTGCTGTTTTTACTTTCTTCTCTGAGCTCATGGACAATACTGGCCTGGTTCTTTCATGTCATGTGAGTAGAATTAATTCTTTAATATATGTTCATGACAATCATGATTTTTCCTGTTCCTGAAAAAAATCTTCACTTTTCTCTAATTGTGATCAGTGTGTGTGTGGGGGGGGGGGGCCGCGCGCAAGCACCCATAACACATTTTAAAATGTAAAATTTGGAGGTATTTAGCATACATTATGCAACCATCATCACGACCTAGACCTAGAAGTTTCATCACCCTAAAATGAAGCCTCCATCCTCTCATGAGCAGTCTCTCTCGGTCTCCCCGGCCCTGGCAATCGCCCACATGCTCGACAGATCTGTCTACTCTGGATGTCTTAAATAAATGGAGCCATGTACTGTGTGGTCTTTTGTGACTCACTCTTTCACTTGGCCTGACGTACTCAAGGTTCATCAACACTGCAGCATTGATCAATACTCTGTTCCTCTGCACGGCTGATGTTCTGCTATACAGATGCACCACGTGGTGATCGCCTATTCAACCATCAACAGGTATGAGGTGGGGTCCACCTTCTGGCTACTGTGAACAGTGTTGCTATGAGCACTGATATACATGTTTTTAGTTGAACATGAAAGTTCAGGCTGGGAACACAGGAGTGTAATCTGGGTCATGTGAGAGGCAGTTCTAGTCAGCTGTCACCAAACTCTTTCTCACAGTCGTTGTACTATTTTACATACACAGGGTCCACTTCTTCTAAATCCTCATCAACACTTGTTATTTTAATCATAGTCACCTCAGTGGGGATGAATCGGTAGGGTTTTGGGACTTTTCAATTGTGTTTCCCTAGAAAACACTGACACTGCACCCGTGGTGTGCTGGTGATGCAAACTGTCTTTCAACACCAACATGCAGATGCTAAGGAGCCAGAGGCCATGCCCCTTCAGAGAAGCAGATTTCACTTGTAAAATGGAGGTCCACCCTGCAGAAGCAGGACTGTCCTAGGCTCCCTGAGCTCCCGACTTGGTGGCCACCCAAGCCTGGGGAGTAAACCTTGAAACCAGAACTCAAGGACAGCTCTGTCGAGTTGGGGACGAGGCTACACAACTCAGATCTCACGGGTTTGGTGTTACCTGGCCTTGGAAATGGGGATGTTGATAACCTGGTACTGCTGAGGCCCGGCAGCAAATGCTGAGGACAGGGTCGATACATGGACTCCTGGGTGTGTAGAAAATCTGCTTCCTCCTTAATTAATCTTTATCCACCCGTTCTCTAGAGTCGCTGCTTCATAAAATGTGGGTTACCCTTCCCTTGTGCTTCTCACTGGCTAACAAACGCAGGTCAACATGGAGCTTTAAGTCTGTTCGGCGGGAGCACGTCTCCTCTCGGCCCCCCTCTTTGTACCTTGAAAATTGTCTGTCTCTTTTGATTCCTCACTCTTCTTCCCGAAAGACAGCTGGGCTACTGGCAGGATTCAAACCTCCATTTTCCTGACACAGCAGCAAACGAACTGTACCTGTTACCTCTGACTGAGAAGGCCAGGCTGCACGTGTCCCTAAATACTGACCCAAAGAGACCAGGGAGAAGAGAGCAGCGAGGGCAGGCAGAACTGCTTCTCTCAATCTGCAAAATGATTCTACCATGGGAAGGTTGGGAACTAGAATTATTCAGCTCTCAGATGCTTTCTGTGACTCAGTGCTTTGGTTAATATGAGTTATAACTTTATTACACCGAAAAAGAAGAAACAAAGAAATACCACAGATCTTACGTTTTACAAACAGCACTGGCAGCGTACAACTCCACTACGTACACATGCCACGTTTTCTTTATCCATTCGCCTGCTGACGGACATACACTATTTCCAAGATCTCGCTTTTATAAACTATGCTGCTATAAACATGGGCATGCATGTATTCCTCTAATATAATGTCTTTAACTCTTATGGGAAGATATCTTAAGCATAGCTCAGGTGATTAGGGGGTAAAGTGAAATTTTTCTTTTTAGTTTTTTAAGAAATCTCCACTTTCCATACTGGCTGTACAAATGTTTGCAACTTGAGAACATGAAATTAACTGAAATAAATGGGATACACAAGCTTAAATATGACATGGATTCACTTCTATGAGAAACTCAAAATATATATTTATATAAAATAAAGATATATATAAATATATAAAGATATATATAAAATATATCTATATATATAAAGAACAAAGTAGAATACAGATAAGTAGGAAATAATTCTTCAAAATTACATATTTAGATGTTTCAAAAATATTTTAATGTATTTCTAATTTGTTTCATTTTTACTACTAGTTTCTCATAGTTTAGTGAAAAGAAAGTTCTGTGCTAATATCTGTTTCTTCTTTGTGAAGAATCTTTTTGTCTATGTCTTATACTCTGAGTAATTATATTTTAAGATTGTGATACACAGTGCAACATCGCAACTATTATTCTCTTATGAAATTTTATTTGTTCATGATACAACGATCACTGTGGCTGCTGCAGTGGGCAGAGCTGTCTTCTGAAGCCCTAGCCCTCGTGTGGCTGTATTCAGAGACAGCTTCAGGAGGGCTCAGGTTAAACCCTCCTGCTTCTGAAGACTTCACTCAACTGGCCAGAAGCAATAGTGCCGCACCTCCACCCTAGCCGTCCCAGCCTCCAGAAATCTGGGAAACTACATTTCTCTCGCTACAATCACATGATCTGTGGAACGTTGTGAAGGCTGCTTGGTGCAGACATAGTCTGTCTGCAAACAGCACTCAGGAAATTTGCAACATAATCTGCGTCTCAAAAACTAAAGGAAAAGACAAGCTGCTGTCAGGAAAAACAAAAATGTTTTAAAAAATCATTTTACAAGAAGTCGTGAATAAACCAGTGTGGGGCACATGCCTGTGATCCCAGCACTCACGAGCCTGAGGGTGAGGACTGAGAGTTCAAGGACCGCCTCGGCTGTGCGGCACGATCCTATCTCAACAACAGAAAAGTTCAAACTGCAAACAAAATGCAGGAAGCATTTATCATTACAATTTTAATTATGAACTTCCTTTAGAAGAAACAAGTCACATGAGAGTAACCTATAATTTATAAAGCTGTATTTCTCCAATGGACTAAGGTTACTCATTTCAAGTATGGAAAAATGCACCAATCACTTGTCTTAAATAAACCAGTCGACCCAGATTTATGGTAGTAGTTGCTGGCATCCTGATATTCCTACCAGTGTAACAATACAATCTTTTTCTGACCAATTTTCCACTTTTCTTATTTGAGTATTAATATAAAGTTTTGCTGAAAGAAAAAGGTCATATGTTCGTTCTTGTTTGTTTTAAATATTAAACAGACAGATTTCTAGCACTCAGAACAAGGATCCTTTGTCTGCAGGCTGTTCAGATCCTGGGCGCACTACAGAGCGCTCAGACAGGACAGGCAGACAAACCCCACGGCCCTTCAGGAGTCAGCAACAAAAACAGCAGAGGAGGAGCAGGGCCCCACTCAGAGCTCACAACAGGTGGTCAGGGACATTTGCAAGACGCTAAACCCAAACGTGACCTTTACTGAAGAGGTAGTGTGTTGAGTTTGGCTCCGACTCTTTTCATCTTTATTATGAACCAGAACGACAACCAGAACCTGCAACCAGAGCGACAAAGCAAAAGACATTATACCAGCCTCGCCAAATGCAATTGCACGTCTGACGTGTGCACACACACACACAGGGCAGTAAGACCAACGAGCAGAACAAAGACCCTTTGTTGCACCATCCATGCATTTCTCCATCTAGAAACTAAAAGGTCTTCCCAGAACGAATGCTCTGGCAGAGAACTAGAGGCTTCTCGGACAGCATTTCCCCTGGAGAGCAGCCAGCGCTGCAGCTGTCCACATGTAGACTGCGGACTACACTGTACTTTCTCAGGATTTTCCAAACCACTGTCTCAGGTAACAACCAAAACTGGCAACATGATAGCAATAAAGATTCCTTTAGGCCAAAAGTAAGGTGACATCACTAAAAAATGTGACAACCCACATTTGCTCATTGGCTTAGATACTTTCCACAATTTCAAGGAGCTGTTTTATTTGAAAGGACACACACCCTGGACAAGGCAAGCCAAGCCCACTTCCTGGGCACCTCGGCGAGGTGATATTCAACACAGAGCAGTTCCCAGGCTCCATGGCATCCCCAGGATCGGCAGGAGCCTGGCACTGCACACAGAGCCCTTCTCCTACCTGCAGCTTCATCCTGCAGCAGGAGCGGTGGTGTCCCTGGGCAGCTCTGCCCTCAGCGTGGTGCCCTTTCGGGCCCACACAGCTGTGCACAGGGTCCCTGGCAGACTTGTGAGGGCCTGTCAAGCCCTCCGTGCCATACACACTTCTGTGATCCAACTGGACTACTTTCTCCAACTGATTTCCAAAGAGGGAGTGAATACATAATTCATGACAAGCCCATTCCAGTAACAATCAGCTTCTCCGCGGGCTGCCCGGCAGCAGCCACCCTTGCTGGGGCACTAGGGGAGCAGTTCAGTTTCTCCACCAATCGAGAAGAATGTTCCCGGATCTCCTGTTTTTTTGCTTGAGATTTTATGTAGAAAAAGTAAATGATCAATCACAAATGTCTGAAAAACAACGACAAGACCTTTTCTCCCCTAAACCTGTCAAGTTCAGAGGCTCTGGCTACAAGAAGCAGCCTGAGTGGCCCGTAGCCAGTGCGCAATGCTTATGGTGGGACCAGCTCTTGGGGCCGGGAAGCCGCTGAGTGGGCCAGGGCAGGGGCTGTGTCTCGGTGCCAGGAGGCTCAGCTTCTGGAGAACTTCCTGCTTGGGACACTCATCCCTCCAGTCTGCTAGAGCCACACTTCCACACGAGACTGTGAAGCAGCCAGTTCTCTGCCACTGGGACAGATGTGCAGAGCAACCCGGACTCTGCCGCTGCCCCCCCTCAGGCGCCCAGCACCCGGCTCCGCCGCTCCACAGCCCGCACTGGGCGCTTCACTCCTCCATCAGCTGGCTGGGTGGCCATGAGCACCAGGGCTGCTTCTGGTGGATTTCTTCCTCGGTATCTTCATATTATGATATTCCACATAGTCAGGAACTGTTCTTTCTTGGGGTGGGAACGGGCCCAGGCTTTTGAACCTGCAATCCTGCCTCAGCCTGCCAAGTAGCTAGGACAACAGGTGCCCTGGCTCCTCTGCTCTTCCGAATTCTCCTGCAGACCTTGCATTCTCCTTGCACGCACGCCAGGCCTTTCTGTCCTGCCCTGCCGCTTGTGTAGTGGCCTTTCCTGTGTGTCACAGGAGTGTGGTGTGACCCGCTCCTTCCACCTGGTGTGGAGGAGCCTGGCCTCTCAAGAGCTCCAGCTGTGGCTGCACCCTCCATGCAGACGTGGGAAGGGGTTCCACAGTATGATAAAGCAAAGAGAACTAGCTCAGCTGCAGCGAGGACTGTGTGTAGCACCTGCCGTGAGTGCTCAGAGGACACCAGAGGCGTGGTGTTTGCTGCATGGAGACCCCCCACTTGAGCACAGAAGGCCTTGTGGGCAGACTCTCTTGCTCTCTTCTTCCCGAGGCAGGTCACAGAAACAAGAGTTCCCTTTTCTTGGCAGGTCCTAGAAACCAAAGCCCATGCCCACCAGCCAGCCCTTGTCTATGCAGCACTTACTTAGCCCTCCTCTCCCTTGCTGTGCAGAGCTGGCCACAGGAAGCTCTCTGAGCTGCCTGTCTGACAGTCCCAGAGACCCAGGCCAGCAGGGTCCTGCCCCACGCTCCGAGGTAAAAAGGACCAGTAGTAGCTCCAGAGGGGCCCCACACTAGGCTCTTCTGTCCGGTGTCACTTCCACACAGCCGTTCAGAGCTGTGTCTCTGGGACTTCATTCTGCGGGTTTCTCTGACGAGGTAAACCTGCCTCCTTCCTCTTGTTCATCTGTGCTGTGACATCCCCCTTCCAGCCTCTTCCTCCTCCTCCAGCAGTCACCCCTCTCCCTCCAAATGCAGCACCCCCACCTCCTGCCTCCAGCAGGAGAGATCAGGAGCCCTGTCCCTGGCTCAGAGTACGACTCTTCATCCAGCTCCTGTTCCCCAGAGACCGGCTTCCCTAATGCTCCTCCTAGTCTCAGACAAAGATGAGATGGGGTGGTGTCCTGCCTGGCCCAGACATCAAGCACTGTGCTCTCCTGAGAGCGCCCCAGGGCGCCCCTTGTCCTGGGAGAGCAGGGGACACAGCCATTCGGATGTACCCGAGTTCCCTGCACGGTAGGAGCAGGAACCCCCCGCCAAGCCCACCCCGTCCTTGGAAATGTGCATCTCCCTCACTCACTAGCAGCGGTCTCCTCGCTGCACCTGCTGCTCATTTGCTCCCACTAGTTTCCACCTTCGGCTCTAAGAGCCCTGAAGACAAAGGATGGCTGTTTTGGACTGCCTCTTCTGCTGTCTTTAAACACACTACTCAAGGAAAAGAGCCTACCCCTCCAACAAAATGCCAGTGGACCTCATCAAACAAAGCTCTAGCTGAAAAGTCTTCCAGCTGGAATGGTTTTCTAAATTTCCAACAGTTATTTTCAGAATGTCTGAAAAGCTACCTGCTCCTAACTGTGTAACTCACACAGGGCACCTGCAAAAGAGCAGTGACAATCAAGAAACTGCAACACCATGTCCTACAGTGAAACTAGACAATGTCCTGCATCACCCGCACTCCGCCTGGCCACAGCAATGGAAGCCACGGTGCACGCTTCCTCCCCCGCACAAGTACTCCAGACTTTGCTCCACTCATCGGCCTCACTGCGCAGTCACAGGCCGCGAAAGCCCATGGCAGGCCTGGAGCACAGGTCTACGGGGAGCACGGCCAGGACAACTCATCCTGCAGGACCGCAGATGTTAGTCTGCAGATGTGTTCCCTTTATTTGAGCTGACTTTCTGTTTGGAAGCAATAGTACGCACTTATAGGGCACAATGCGATAGATACGTCAACACGTGTATACACTGCCAACTGTCAAATCAGGATACCAGCGAACTGACCCCCTCAGGGCCTGGTTATTCCTCCATGGGGAAAGCATTTACATCACAGTCTGACTAGGTCACCAACTGGTGGCTCCATATACTCAGCAGTGGAAGCACCGGCTCCTCTGGCAGTTCCAATGTTAATTTTTAAGGAACTCCTACTGTCTTGCGGAAGCCTGCCCTCATTCACTGCACCACCAGCGGTGTGCAGGGCTCCCTTCCCTCACCCCTCACCTGCGACGGCTTCTGGGCCAGCCAGTCCAACACACGTGGGGTGACATCTCCTTACGGATTTCATCTGTATTATTTGCCGTCCACTTGTATCTTCTTTTGAGAAATATCTATTCAGGTCCTTTGTCAATTTTTAATAGGACTGACTTATTGAGCACAGGGCTACTTCTTCTGTCTGGGTATCAGTCTCTTATCCAATATAAAATTTACAAAACAAAATTTTCTCAGTCTCTGGGTTGTGTCTTCACTATATTGTTTCCTTTGCGGTGCAGAAACTTTTTAGCTTGATCCAATTTCAATTGTCTGTGTTTTAAGTGACTGTGCTTTTATTATCAATAAGTTACTGCCAAGACCAATGTCATACACTTCCCTCATTTTCTCCTAGTAGCTTTACAGTTTCAGGCCTTACACTTACGTCTTCGATGAATTTTTTTACTTTTTTTTCCCCCCTACTGAGTTTATTAATATATTTTAGGTATACATCATGATCACATTCTTCAATGAATTTTGAGTTGAATTTGCATAAGGGGTGAGAAAAGGGCACCAGGCCTCCAATTTGTGTATAAATTTTTGGTGGTATGCAATTTTATTCAAGGTACTTATGATTTCAAAACACCCACCCAAACAAAAGGAAACCGCACTTCGAATGGGCCAACTTGAATCCAACGTGCACAGCTGTATCTCTAGAAAACAAACATCCTTCTCTCTACTCTCCAGGTAAGAAGCCTCTAAGGGAGAAGCTGCTTTTCAGGGCAGGAGGAGTCACCTTTGATCAAGAGGCTCTATGCCACTGCCCACACTCGAGCCAACAGAAGAGGCCCCGGGTGGATGGTGACCATGTGACTGCCTTGGAAGAAGGCCTGAAAGGATCACTCGGGGGACCAAGGAAAGCTACGGGTGACAAACACACACCGGTTTCCAGGTGTGGAATGAATAGGGTTTTGTTCGCAGCTAAACTCACAGCAAGGCACGGTGCCCAAAGCATGGCACTAAGACACAGCAGGGCTTTAGAGGTATTCTGGGCCTCCAGGGACCAGCCACCCTAGCAAGACTATGTGGTTCCAGGCAGAGTGGACTAGTTACCAGAGCACGGGCTATCACAGTGTTGGCCCCCTTGTCCCTCTTCTCTTTGTCACCACCCGTTTGGCCTTCTATTGTGCGCTGTGCACAGACCAGCACCCGGTCTCCCAAGAGCCTCTGGCCTCCAAAACTCCCAGTTCATTAAACAAGCCTCTCCTCTTTCCTTCTCTGTTCCACTGGCGCAGACGAAATGTCCACACCGCTCCCCTGAACTCCCTGGCTGGAACCCTAACCTCTGCTTCAGTATCGGGAGACAAGGGCTCCGGGCACAGAGACCTAGCACAGGTTTGTGCACTTGCATGAGTGGACACGAGGCAGCCTGCGCCCTCCTCCCCGGCCACACGGGAACACGGGCTCAGGCAAGCAGGCCAGTCCGCCCCACATCCATGCTCAACACGATACTCAAGAGGGAGCTCAGCCAGCGCAGGCGAGCACCTTCCAGTCAAATTTAAAACCCGTGCAGGCCAAGAAGGAACAAGAAAGGACTATTAACTTACACAAACCTTTCCCCTCCAGAAATGGCAAAGGCACCTTGAGCCATTTTCCCATGCTTAGAAAGCCAGCGGAAACTAAAGTACTGAATGCAGTGTTATATTCTCCAGGCTTCAACCCCACTGCTACCTCGGCAGACATCTCAACCAAAGCTGACCATCTCTCGCAAAAGCTTAGCAGAACAGAAAGAGTATAAGAAAAGATGAAGTAAGAATACAGAAACCTCTTGTTATTTACATGGAACTTCTCATCTGCTATAGCTCACATAGTTCAAACACTATGTGATTTGTTTTTTAAAAATCTTAATGGAATAATGGAAAAAATGGTATCTTGTCAACCATAACGATCCCAAGTCAAGTAGGACACTAATTCTTTATCTCACAAGGATTTTTTGGTGTTGGGTAAAGAGTAAGTCTGTCCATAGTTGGGTGTGGTAGTGGTGTATGCTTGTAATCCTGGCTCTATGGAAAGTGAGACAGAAGGATCACTGCAAGTTCAAAGCCATACTGAGATCGTCTCAAACAAACAAAACTCCAACCTCACAGAAATAAAATAGGAATGCTATGGAACTGATGGGAATACATTTGTACAGGGGCCTATAAGGTACCATTTTAAACTCTGCAGACTCACCTTGCTGCAACCTCTGGACACTGAGAGTACAGCGTCCCGAACTGGGACACCCCTTCCCCCTCTAACCGCACCAGCTCACCACTCAGCTCTCCACACCAACGACCCCCTCTCCAGGAGCCTTTCTCGACCCCACCAGTTGGGGCGAGCCCTTGCTATGCTACAGCTGCACATTCGGCTCTTCTGGAGTGTGTCTGTACAACCGTACATACTTAAGTTGTAAGCTGTACAACTGTGGCACACTCGCACCCAGCAGAGCAAGTCACTTCACACTGACCTACAGCTCCAGGCTTTTTCTCTTTTAAATTTTGACACAAGGTTTTGTCAGCTCACTAAGATGCCTGCAGTGGGCTTGATCCTTCTGTCTCTGCCTTCCCAGAGCTGGGATTACAGGTTTGCACCATTGTGCCCAGCTATAACTTTTACTCTACTAAGTTTATACTTTGCATCTTATTCTAAAAATTCCAACAACTTGTTTTACTTATTTACCAGAAATAATCAGGCAGACTTAAGCACTGAAGACAAAGTATGCCTGTGAATTAACCATTTATTTCTAAGCAAAATGAGTTTACTCTTATATTTGAACATCTAAAATCCAACCACCACATTGTCTGCCTCACAAACGCAAGGTCCTGAGTTCAATTTCTGGTACCAAAAAAATTTTTTTTAATAAAAAATAAAAAGCAACCACCAGACAGTCTCCTCAACTACACTATTTATGTGCTTTCTAGCAAAAGATCAGAGAGACCCTGATCTCCGGAGCTTAAGTATTAGTCTAGACTGTACTTGAGGAAATGTTAACAGTCAGAGTAACCTGAAGGGCTCGCCTCCCATTACCTGGCCTTCCCTCTCCTCTTCAGTCCTGCTCCTGTGGGCTCTAGCAGAGGCGGCGTCCGGGGCTGGAATGGCAGAGGCCTGGCGCAGCGGCATGTTCACCCCAGCCTGCGGTCTGGTCCCCTTCTCTACCGAAGACAGTCTCCACCACCAGAGTCATCTTGGGCCATGGACCTTGAGCTAAGAGGAGAGAAACACAACCCAGCTAGCACACTCGTCCGACTTTGGAGAGTAAGATTAGTATTCTGCATTTATATTTGCTTCATATATAAGTAAGTCACAATGACCAATGCACCCTTTCTAAAAATAACAGGAGATGACTTTTAAAGGAAAACTCGTATTTCCATCTTGTAATAAACTGGACAATCTGAAAGGGACTAGTGGACCAAGAATATGTAATTAGTGATCAATTTTCTAGTATCTACTCCATTTGCAAACATACCAGAGCCTACATTCATTACACTATTTTTGAAGTTAAATTTTTTACTTTCTAAGCAAACACTCACCTTGATGTAAATCATGATCTTTCCTTGAAACTCCTACCTTCAATCTGAATTCTAAGATCAGAAATTAAGAAGCTTAAAATCAATTGGCAGGATCTAGAAGCCAGGCCTAAGTGTGGTGGCAAACTTTTCCCATGAAGCACAAGGTAAGGATTCCGGGGTGTTGGGGGTGGGGGGGCACACTGTACCCACCAACTACTTTGGCTGGTGGGCAAGGATCGCCATGCACACGCATCAATGAGTGTGGTCCGGGGCTGCGATTCCACTGACTTGTGCCCCACCAGGTCACAGGAGGTCAGATGGTACAGCCCAGAACAGATGGGGTCAGCTGTGGAAGGGGCTGAGTACTGCTCTGGGGGGCTGAGGGCTTGTCAGCTAGCCCTACAGCAGGCAGTGACCAGGCACTGTCCTCCTGCCGACCTAAGCTTGCCTCTCCCCCTTCCCGTTTCTGATGGGTCCCCCCTTGGGATGCCAATCACCTTGTGACGGCATAGCCATGAGGCCCTTCCCAGAGGACAGCTCAACCCCAGGTTCTTGGACTGCCCCAGATCTGAGCTGATTAAACCCCTTCCTCGGCAAAGGAACTGACTCTGTGTTTTGTTCAGCAACACAAAACAGTCTGGGGCCTTCTGTCCCAGCAGAGCATCATTCCACACCCGCGTGGTGGCTGTAGTTAGCCCCGGCTGCAGTCGGCTGAGTGCTGTTCTGAGGAGTACACAGGGAAGACGGCATGATGAGCGCGAGGGCCCAGAGCTGACTGCCCTGGTCAAGTACTATGTGCCCATTCTGTCTCGAGATGCCGGGCACCCTCCCCTCCCCCTGGTTTTCTCTGTATCCCCGAGTGCCAAGTAACTGACCACATGTCCTTTCCTCCATTCTCTTCCCACGGGCCCCTGAGAATTTTCATATTATACAAAGCCAACGAATCCCAACTGACCATGAGGTTCACACAACCCTGTGCTGTGAACCCAAACAAAGGACACTCGCCCTAAACTCAAAGGTGGGCGCTCCCTCTGCAGGGATTTCAGGTATGCACCCCGCCAGGTGACGAGTGCTGGACAGGAAGGCAAGGAGCAGCCCGAAGGCCACATGGGACCAGTGGACATTTCTCACGCCTCTCAGGTGACCATGAGGCTGCTCCCCCATCTACCAGGGTCACTGACCGCGCCGCAGAACACCGCCTCAGCAGGTCCCTTCCTGCCACTCAGATCCACGCACAGGAAGGACAGGACCAACGTGCACAGAAACACGGGCTGAGTGCTGTTTTAAAAGCAATCTTAGGACAGTATTGAATAAGCAAAACTGCCATGATGCAGAGTAAGTGATACCAGTGCCTGGATGTTCCCCACACCTGCTCCACTCCAGCCTAGATGAAGATCACAGGGATGGCATGGGCCCTGTGGGCAGTGGTGTCCACACACACCCTGCTCACCTGCCTAACACTCCCTGGGGCGCACACGGCTCCGCAGAGAGCTGCTTCTTCATGACACCTACACTCTGTGCTCTGCCACGGGGAACCTCTGTGCGGGCTCCCGACAGCCCGGGCCCAGCAGGGCCGGCACAGCTGTGGTGCTTCTGCTGTAATCCTCACCATCACATCACCGCTCAGCCTGTGACCAGCCTGGGGGCCAGGCACAGGAACAAGGGGCTGCCAGTGTCTGTGAGGTGGAAGGACCACTCCCTGTGGCAAGTGGACCACTCTTTCACTGCGCACCCCAACCTCTGAGCAGAAGTGACCCCTTCTCGCCAGACACATTCGGTGTACAAAGCACAAAGTAGGCCATTTCCCTGCAAGGTGTGAGGGCTTCTGCCGACACCTGAGACAGTGGGGACGCCACGGTCATGTGCGGTCAACTTGGCCTGCAAAACCCATCAGCGCCAGGATCTTTACCCGCAGTCACCCATCTGGGCCAAAGCTATGTAAACTGAGGTACAGTGTATGGTGGTTACAGCAGCAGGAAAGCACAGACATGATATGTAGCTGATAAAATGACACACATGCACACTAACGAGCTGGGTAAACAGACACAGAGGCAGAAATCCTTCAGGGGAAGTCATGCAAACACTGACAGAACTCAGTGCTAGAGCAATCTAAATGCTCTCTCTTGTCTCTGCCCTCCAATCAGGTTATCGCAGGGAATGAAGCCCCAAAGGACTGATTTTCTGCCACAATGCACTCTGACAGCCTCGAAGAAAGCCGGTCACTTTCTCAGGATGCAGACGTGTGCTCGCGCCCCAGGGTGTGCCTTCCCTCCTGCTCGGCGTTTCAGTACTTCCCGGGACACTTCTGCAGTGCCCTTGCCCTTCAGACCCAGCCAGTGTGCCAAGGGAACAGCTGGCCTTTGCTCACGGGGCTCTCACTTCTGGCTGTCCTCTCCAACATTACTGACCGTAGAGACTGAATTATTTCACATTTTACACACAGTCAGGCCAGTTTTATTATTATGTTCACTTCATGCTATTTTCCCTGGCCGCACTCCCCACCACACCCCACCACCACGAACGGCCTCTGACCACACACGACAGGAGCTCAGAACGCAGCTGGACAGCAGGGCCCAGCGTTGGCTGCAGCAGGCAGACTGGGGAGGTGGTCCCTGGCCTGGGCACAAACTGAGCCTTTACTAGCACTCGCAGGCCACCTGCTGCTTGGCAGCACCCACGTCTCTGTGCCAGGTGAAAAACATGTCCCTCTGCAACAGGAACCATCATCTTTCATGGGAGAGAACAATTAACAATGGTGTTTTTCTCTTAGTCATGGCTAGAAAGAAGCCTCCTGTCCTGGACAGGAAACCTGCTTCCTGTGTAGGAGGCTGCTGGCCCAGGGGCCCAGGAGATCAGGCTCCCCCACAACAGGGACTACTGTAACACCCTCAGGTCCTTCCCTCAGTCTCTCACACTCACCCACAGCCGCCACCTTCTCAAGAACTGAGTGAATCACTCTGTGTGATGCAAGAGGCCCTGCCCCACCCGGCAGGCTCCAGAGGAACTCACTTGGCCCCCCAAGTTCTCCTCATCCTCTCCACCCTAAAGTCCCTATCATGCCACTTCCCAAGAAGACAGGGAGTGGCTCACATCACTCCACCCTGGCACAGATAACACAGTCTGGTATCGGATGGTGTGCACGTTCCATGTAACACTGACCCTTAACAACACACTGAACAGGCCGCAGTACGTCCACCTCCTCCCTCGGCATCTGCCGTCCACAAGCACCCTCTGGCTCGTCAGGCACCAGCAACTGTATTAACCAGAAGAGAGCTCCAGGAGAGAGGAGCCGAAAGGTGCACAAACATACAAAACAACTTCCAAATACTTTTCCATATACAATCTATACCTTTTGGAGGTACAGTTGACACAGCACCCACAAAGCTAAACTTTGATTCTATGGATGAGGAAGAGAATTAAAAAGCACTCATGGACATTAAGAATGACAAGCAAACTAAGCATTCAACCCAAGGGTTACAGAATTACATCAGAAAATGAATATTTAGAATACACAAAAGAAAATACGAAAGAAGATGGAAGGGTGTGCGACGTTAAGAATATCCACAGAGGGCCGGAGATTTAGCTCAGTGGTTCTGGCACCTGCCTTGCAAATGCAAGGGCCTGAGTTCAATCCTTGGTAACCACATACAATGCCGGGCATGGTAACTCACGCCCACCAGCAATCAGAACCACACACCACAGCACTAGGTCTAGTGGCTCACACCTATTATCCCAGCACTCAGGAGGCAGGAGGATTGCTGTGAGTTCGAGGTTCACCTGTGAGCTCAGGACCAGCCTGAACTACGAAGTGAGACTCTGTCTCAAAAAAAGAGAATATCCACAGATCATTCTAGAGATTCCAACATCTAGCCCAAGAGCTGCAGAAAACACAGGGTGAGGGAAAATCAGAACTCACACAAGCATCCAGGACAGAAGGAGACACATATCTTCAGACTGGACACTCAAGAAGTCCCTAGTAAGATGGAATTTTTAAAAATCTACCCTAAGTTGTTATCTGTTCGTATACATCTCTTTGTCTTCATGAAGTTCTTCTGAGCCTCCAAAGACAGAGGAAACCTCCTTGCAGGTTGGGAAGATAGGTACAGCATTCCCCAGACAAAAATCAAATGAATTCAGAGCTGTCAATGGCACCGCGGGGGAAGGGTCACACAGCACAGCCTTCCCAGAACTCTGAAAGAGCTACAGAGAACCCTACACAGCCCAATGACAGCCACACACAAAAGTGAAGGCGGATGGCACCGGGGGCATGCATGGGTGCTGGAGACACAATTCCCAAGGACTTTTCAGAGGGGACTCCAGGAACATATGCTCGCACCTAGAGCAGAACAAACAAACAAGGAAGAGAAAAGCCCAAGACAGGCCAGAGAGGCCACAATTCGGGGCGGGCCTCCAGCAGGAAGGGGCGGGGAAAGCACAGCCTGGAGGGTGAAGCCCTCCTGCTCCTGCTCCCGCTCCACCAGCCCAGGGACCAAGTCAAGCTTCGGGAGGACAGCAGAGTGACGTGGCATGGACAAGCAAACACCCACGGCACACGGATGCAGTGGGACACAACAGCCCTGCAAATGCCATGGCGACCATCTCTACAGGGCTCAGCAGGAGCTAAGGAAGACCAAAGAAGGCCATCAGTGCACTGCCTACAGCTTAGCCGCAGAGGGCCAGCAGGACAGCACACCCAGCTGCCACGTGCATGCACGCACACCTGTCGGGCTTCACAGGGAATGGGGCGACACAGCCTTCTCCAATCCTGGATTCTGCTTTGTCCCACACAGCTGGCCCTGCAACACTGTAAATACTGTTCACTATTATTTCTTTAAAAATTATTTTCAAATTATTTAAAAATTATCAAAACCCACTCAGCTCTAAAATTCAAAAGCAAAATGAAACAAACCTAAATTTTCCGCAAATTGGTGTGATTGTGCAAAAATGTATTTCAAATGACTTCCAGTACAAGTTCACCTTATGTTCCTAGATGAATCCACCCTAAGAAAAAGAACTGAGATTACACAATGCATTCTTCCATCAAAACAGCATACTACCCAGAAACCCAAGTCTTGTGTGCCAGTAACTATTTTTTGTAAAGATTGGTGGAAAATGCTTTTAATTCTAAGACTATCTTTAGTAATCACTTGTCCACAAAAACATTCCGAATGTATCAGGATCACTATGAACCAAGATCACTGGCGAGATACACACATAAGAAATCCAACAAGTGCAGCAACATCCCCTGCTCCTCACTGTGCTCAAGGACCAGCACAGAACGCTGAGGCTCGCTCTCTGAAGAGCCACACAGTCTGGCTCTGGCCACCGAAAGCCAGGACGCCAGGCCATAAACTCAGGCTCCCGGGGGGCACCAGGCGGGACCAGGGTGCTGTCACCAGCTCGAGGCACACAGCCCACAAGCCGAGCAGGGTCCGAACCTGGCAGTTCCCGGCCTGAGTGCGGGTCCAGTGTACAAATGGTGCAGGGAGCGAGGAGGAGTTTCACGTGCTGCAGTGCAAGAGGGGAACCAGAGAGCATGTGCTGAGATGAGGCAGAACCAGGACGGGCCGCACATGGGGGGCAGGGCCTCCACGCGGGCGCCTGTCTGCAGCAGCCCCTCCACCTCGTCGGTGCTACTTCCCACAATAAGCTTCTGTTTTACACTATCCCTAGGCTAGCCCACAGTGATTTGGATCTCACATGCAACAAAGCAGCCACACCAGCCAGCAAGGAAGAGCCAGGCCTGAGTGAGGGGCTGGGCGGGCATGACGAGGAGTCTGGATTCCTGGTCACACCAGGAGGCTCTGCCAGAAGCTGGGGACCATTGTGCAGCCATCCTAGACAAGAGAAGGGCAACCTGGACAACAGCCGAGCAATGGCAACGAACTCAGAACGTCACCAAATGCCAGAAAGCTGTGTGTTCACATGAGCATTTCAAGGGGGCTATCACAGGCCATGCGGCCCTCTGGGAACCCTCTGAGAGTCCACGCAGCTTGGCTTCCGGACACGAACTTTATCTCTGTGTGACAGTGCATGGGATTAAACTTCTCTGCAGAGGCATTCCAGCTAATAAGGAAGGGGGGACAAGACAGACGGCAGCATCGTACACAGCACACTCACTCAGAGTGGACAGAAGAAAATAGCACACAGTCACCAAGCGGACATCATCAGACATCATGTGCTGCTGGAAGCACAGATTCTACCCCCGCCCTAGGGGGTGGTTGTCCTTCAAGAGAAGGGGTCTAGCTATACTGTCCTGGCTGCCTCCAAGCTGCCCAGTGCAAGGGATCCTCCTGCCTCTGTCTCTCAGGGAGCTTAGAATTACAGGTGTGCACCACTACGCCCTGCTTAAGAAATATCCCTGCAACACAAATGGGTTTAATCAGATCATACCCCTAAAAGTAAGATTCTGTGTACAAGAACATAAAGATGGGAAATGTTAACTTATACCACTGGAATAAATTCAGCAAAATTCAAAGTATGAGAATAGTTACGCCAGATAAATGGCATGATTTCTCCAATAAATATACTTTCAGAACACAAGAAGGGGACAGGCTAAAAGATATGAAAAGGAACACATCAACTGAATATATTGTGTGGACTTTGTTTAGATCCTGACGAATTAACAGCAAAGATAAATAAAAGTGTAAACTAATGATTAGTTCTAAGAAAACAGCCTTGTTGGGTTCTATGATACATACCTGTATCCACAGCTACTCAGGAGCTGACGCAGGAGAAGGATGAGCTCAAAGTCAGCTGACTCAATTACATAATGCCCTCACTCAAAAAACAAGGATGGGGATGCAGCTGAATGTCAAGCCCAGGGTTCGTCCCCCAGGACTGAAAAGAAACAACAAAACAAGCAGCTTTCATCTTTATCCATCAGTGAAAGGACTGAAATGTTTATAAATAAATGACAAATGATAAAAAAGCAGTGGGACAGGGGTCAAAAGAAGCAACAGATGCACTAGGGTGCCAGCTCAGACACATCGTGTTCCTCCTCTGTCTCCTGTACGCCAGACACCCTCTGCTTCTCTGCAAGCCAGATGAACAGCTGCACATGTGGCCCAGCTTTCTAGGACTTCCCGCTCCGTGGCATGGAGCTTCTGCAGCTCTGTCAGCTGGACCACCCTGTGGACTTCTCAGCTGCTTCTCCTCATGACTATGCCTCAGTGCTCTACGCATGACCGAAGTTATACTGTCCTGGCTGGCCCCGAATTCTGCCTCAGTCTCCCAAGGAGCTTGGACCCACCTGTGTGCACCACTCGGGTGCTCATGAGGATTGTGTACACAGAGCCAGCCACATGAGATGAATGTAAAGCCCCACAGCTGGATTTACTGATCCATCTCCCAGGAAAGAAAGAGCTGGCTCAGTGGTGGAGCCAGGCACAAGGCCTCATGAGGTTCAATCTCCAGCACTGCAAAGAAGGGTTCAAAATACTGGTTCAAAATACTGACCATTCATAGGCATGTTGACCATAAGGACAAGGCAGAAGTTAGACGGTGCAAGACGCAGGGAGTGAGTTGGATAAGGACACAGGAAATGTTTTGCTAAGACTGCTTTTCCATTGGATGATGCTGAACAGTTGCACTTGCTGCATTTTTCCGTCGCAATTCACAAAAACACACACAAGAGAACAGCCCCAGAGCTGCTCCCGAAGAGTGGCAAGGACAATGGGATAAGTGTTCAGAGCTGGGAGGAGGACTAATGACAGCGTGTCTTTCACTGTAAAGATCTTCTAGTGTGGACATTCACTGCACATTTTGGTCACTCCCTGCAGACTTACTAAACTTCTCGCAGTTTTGGCCAGAACACGGTGGCCAAGCACTCTGCTACCGAGCCACACTGCAGCCCTAAGATGCTTGTTCTTAATACTTCTCACATTTGCCGGCCCATCCCGCACATGCTTCTGGCCCCACTCAAAGCAACATCCTGCTGATAATCTGTTCTCTAAATTCTAAGCCTAATGACATCAGGTAGGAAAGGCTGCTAGTCTTCAGTGTCTGCACTGACTCTGGGCTGGGGTACAGCTCAGAGGTGGGGTGCAGGCTCTGCACCAGCAAGGCCCAAGGTCTGATCCCCAGCCATGCAAGGATAAAAAGGCAGAAGAAAAAGAGTACCCCCGTACACAGAAGGCAAGAAAGACTTGGAATGGGTAAGGGGCCAGGGACCGAGAGGTGGGTCTGCCGTGGGCACAGCACCAGTCCTGACGCTGACCTCTCACAGCCACGTGCAATGGAGGCTAACGGCCCCTCAGCAGATCAGGTGCCTACGACAGGAGGACCCTGACGACCCTGTAAGCACCAGAATCAAAGCATCAGACACCTTAATCGAGTACCTAAAGATACCATATCTATTTCAACAGAGTTAGTTTAAATTGCTTATGCATGCCTACAAAATAATAAAGATCAGTTAGCTATCAATTGGTAACTAACTTAGCTGGGTACCTAAGAAAAACATCACTGATACTGTTCTGCTACTATAGTTCTAATGAACTGTGGTTATTAGATCAACTCTGAATCACACCTTTTTCAAAATCACTTCCACACAACAGCCTTCTTCATAAGCACAACTCCCAGCGGAGCCCACGCTGGGACCATTCCACAGAGACAGATTCTGCACATGGCTGGGGACATAACAGCACTAGGCCAGCTGAGCACCTGTCTATGAAGAGGACCTACAACTCTTTGGCGCTAGAAGTAAAGAGTCACTCACTCTAAAGCAGGAGTCCAGGTGTGACCCAAAGACAGGCACAGGGCAGAGTGGTGGGCCTCCCCCCCCCACCCATTTTGACCTTGCACAACCCGGGAGCTGCACAGCAGGCTTAGACACTCCTCAAGAGGCCCTGGCGGGCAGTACCCCTTCCCTGCCCAGCAGTACAGGAAGCTGCAGCTGTCAACACGAGCCTGACAGCAACCAGGAGACAGCCACCACCCTGGCAGTGAGGCCAAGACAGCTGCCTACTCACCCAGGACACGTGGCCTGACAATGGAGGCTGCACGCTGGTGCCAGGCCCCGCAAGGCCTCTCTCGGGTCCCAGACCCACTTGAGCACAGCACGCTGGGGTCTGGGCACATGGGCACACACATACACGTGTGCCACAGCTGACTGTGCAGTGAGGCCCACGGGAGCACCAGAAACTTGTTTTTCTACATTAACTGGTTTTCTTCCTTTATAATCATACAGGACCACAAATAAAACTTCCACCTTGAAGAAATAAAATGTAAGTGAAGTGTAACAGTTTGAGGCCTAAGGGGAGGAGTATGTGGTAATATCTGTAAGACTTCATGCAGAATTTATAATGAAGTCAAATTTGTGCTTTGCTTCTTTAAGTCAAATAAATATTTCAAGTCAGTGGGTCTCACAAAAGGTGTGCTTAAGTCTAAGAATTGCACGGCAAGCTGAGTCGCTCAGGAAGCTGTCAGTGGCCCTGTCTTATGTGGCCTTGCCCTAGTGGCCTGGAAATCAGAAGTGAAGGAGCTCCCCATGACTGGAGCAGGCCGGGTCAGTGCAGCACACATGGAGCAGAATTCAGAGCAGGGACCTGTGCTTGACACCAGGCGACCCTGCGTGGGGACCCACCACAAAGGACCTCTACCCACACACACTGCCAGCAAAAGCATGCTCGCACCCTGCAGGGCAGTGCACGGGAGGCAGAGGTGGACAGCCACAGCAAGCCCGGCCAGCTGTCTGCCCTGACTCTGCTGGCTCTCGGGCCAGCAGGGCTCTGGGCCTCTCCTGGCGAACGGCCCCCACTGTTGTGTGTCTCCACCGACATGGGACAGACCTGGAGCGCACTGGTCAAGTGAAGGCCCTGGTGTGCCACCCCTTGACTTTCTCAGCTGACTTTGATCACAGTGTTAAGTGTAGCACACAGTACAATAAACTTTTAAGGAACAGGCCCTAAAGCCATGTCTTATACTAAGTCTTACGTCTCAAATTCTGTTTTCACATACTTGAACCAAAGAAATTCCCAGATGCTTTAGGCTCAATAGTGTCTGTACAAGAATAAACAGTATATTGGGCCTGGGGATTTCGCTCAGTGGTTCTGGCATCTGCCTGGCAAGTGCAAGTTCCCGAGTTCAATCCCCAATACCACATACCACAATGCCAGGTGTGTGGCTCCTGCCTGTAATTCCAACACTCGGGAGGCAGAGGAATGCTGTAAGTTCGAGGCCTAGGCTATATATACAGTGAGTTCAGGGCCAGCCTGAGCTACAAAGCGAGACCCTGTCACACACACACACAAAGAACAAACAGTATAAGCATCTGTAATTCACTGAACTAACTTCTGCAACAGCTTTCTAGATTAGAGGCTGTTTACAATGTCATATTTTCGCTCTAAGGTAGATCTCTTTCAAAGCTTGCAATTTTGAACCCGCCATCGTGGCACCCAGCCCACGCAGCCCTGCACAGGCGGGCCACTCCCAGTCCTCTTCCCGTCCCCAGCAACACAGACATGCAGCTCCACTGACAACGGCCACCAGCTGGGTGGGCACACTCGGTCTGGCCGGGACCTAGGCACACACTCATCTGGAGCAGCACGCTGCAGACCACAGGGAAAGTCCTGGCCTCTGGTAAGTGGGAACCAAGAATAGAAGATACAAAGTAGAGAAAAGATAGCAGAAGGATGAGGGAGCCCCAGACCCGAGTGGGAACACAGGACAGACAGGAGATCAGCACCAAGGCAGCCAGCAGTGTAGCTGGTCTCACAGCTGGTTAGCCCTGACAGCCATCCACTCTTCTCCTGAGGCCTAGAACACAAGTTCTGCTTTTAAAGAGCATAGACGTGAACGTAAGGGTGGGTGGCATACACAGATTGTCACTTTACAATGAAAACATTACTTTCTCATTACATTAGCCAGCTATGTGTCACAATTGCTGTGTGGGGCAATGCAGGAAGCAATCTCAGTGCTTGTCCATATGTGGGACAAATGTCAGGGAGCATGTGTGTGGGACAAATTATCAACGGGCGAGTTTCACCCACCTTATGTTCCCTGCTACATTTTTGTGCATTTATAATTTGCAGTAAATGTTTTGTTTTTATTTTTCTCGTAGAATTAGCCCAAATCAGTACAATGTCACATGAAAATCCACTTTACAACTCGAGCAACAGGTTGAAAATGATTCATCAGGTGATCTGGCTACTGATGATCCAGATATATGGTTCTTACCAAAAGATAATTTCACTCCTAAGTATACATTTGATAGAAATAAAAGTATACACCCAGACAAAGACAGCTGAGCTGGTAGGCCTAACAACAGTCTGGTCTAAAATATTCTCAGCAGCTGTATTTGTAAGAGGCAAGATCTAGAAACAGTGTAGATGCCCACCCACAGAAGAACTGAATACACTGGGGCTTTCATACAAGGAAATTTACTCATTACTGATATACATAGGACACAGATGAATTTCAAAAGGTACTAAATCAAAGGAGCCTTGGG
>PVIR01007029.1:0-25074 GCA_004026965.1 Petromus typicus
AAAAAAAAAAAAAAAAAAGAAGGATTAAGCTTAGCAATCCACACATAGTTATTTCATAGGGTACAGATTGTATATTAAGTCAAATCTATGAATTACTATGTTTCAGTCACTATTGCATGCTTTCATGGAACAGGGATGGGGGAGGGGTAGATAAATGCAATCAGGAAGTAGATTAAATAAGAAATTAGAACATGGGATAAATGTTATGAAAAAACCCACTTGAGGTCAAGGGAACACTTGTGATGGGCCCGGAAGGAAAGGATACAGGTGAAAAGTGTGGAATGGGAAGGAAGGCTAGGGGAGGAGCCTTTGTGATATCGACACTGAGAGTTTAGTGGACAAATAACAGTGAATAACTACCAGAGAAGATAAAATGACATATGATGATGAGAGCACTGCTATGACAGAGGAAAACAATGATACCAGACAATGAGCATCCATCCATGCTAAATGTTGCTAAGACATCAAAAGCAGTGAGGGCAGAGATGAGCCATTCAGACTGGGATTTAGAGGCCAATGGGTGGAGTGGTGGAGACAGAAGCCAGCTCATATGTTTAAACAATTACTTTGTGTAGGGAAACATTCACAAATGAAAGCAACTCTTTTTAAAGTTTATTGGGCTAGGGTTTACCTCAGTGTTAGATTGCTTGGCTACATGAGGGTCTGGGTTTAATACTTAGCACCACAAAAATACTTTCTCAATAAAAGGGAGGGTGGGATAATGCTTTGAGTAAATAAGAAGTAAATTTATGGAGGGCATTTTTGGTTGGGTGGATAGTGGTTAATAAGAAAAACATGGCCATAGGGTCTAGCTGAAAGGAAAGACTGCATGGGAAATAAAGTGTGATAACTTAAATAAATGGAAAATTACTACATCAAGGCAGAGTTAATAGCATAACAGAGATTCATATTCAAGCAATAAAACTGGTCAGATTAACTCTGAAAGGAAAGAGCAAAACCTAACGGGAGACAAGAAAAAGAGATTGGGTGAAGATAATGGGAAGACTTTCTGGTAGAAGGGAAGCAAACTGATGAAGCATGTTACATAATGGTATTTTGAAAAACACAGAAATCGCCAGAAAGGCACTTGTGACAGAATGAATTAAGAGGGTTAAAAGGCAATGTTGCACCACCGAGGTGGGGTACATAAGTATGTAACTCAGCATCCTGCTGTGTTCTCTGTGTGTATTCACTAGGATCTTTTTAGGTAGGGAGGAGTAAGAAAATAAGAATGGAGAAACTGAAGACTGAATTGAGCACAGTAACCTCAGAAGAAGATGAATTAGAGAAAATTGATTATTATTGAATTCAGAGAAGTGATTGACCATGATCTCCTGACTGGGATGAAATGAAGGTAAAATCAAGTATTATTAGGATATGAGAATAAGAAGGTATCCAAGGAGTGGAAAGTCCTTGGATTAGAAGAGTAGGTTAAGTGAAAGTGAAGGAGAGCAAGGTTGGAAGTTTCCAGTTAGAGTCTGAGATAAGATGGGAGAAATGTTAAGGCTTAAACTTTTAAGTAAGAATAGTATTACTCTGCCATAAAAATGATAAGTTTGAATCATTTCTACTTAAATGGACATACCCTGAGGATATCCTCATAAGTGAAATAAATAGGGCACAGATAGGTACATATCACATCTTTTCTCTGGTATGAGAAAATAAAGAAGTAAATGAGTCCTAGAATTATATGTTATATATTGTGAAAGAGAAAATGCTCAATGTAAAATAGGAAGAAGGGGGAAAATGTTGAGATTGTAACAAAAAAGTAAGGAAACAAATTTTATGTATATGGGGGGGTGGTAGGGTGGGTAGGGCTATGGGAAAAAATGAGAATTAAGTTGTGTCTTATACTGGTACAAATCCCCATTATGGAGTGCGATCATTATGTGTATATGGAATGTACCAATAAAGATTTAAAAATTAAAAAAAAAAGAATAGTGTTAGGTGATAGAAAGTTCATGTTGTGGTCACTGAGCTGACTACCAAGGCTGAATAAAGATGAGAGTTATTGAAATAAAGGACCCAGGGCAGTGTCATGAATGAGTTCTCCACATTAAGATTAAAGTAGTTCAGAAAAATCAGAAAGGATATGGTAGAAAGATGGTAATCTGGGTTTATAAGTTATCAGCAAATGCTATGGGATGCCTGAGAGGGAATTCTGGAGATGCTTGTCAGGACATTTATGAACCAGATGATTAGGGCCTCAAAGAGGAGGATTTACTGATGACCAGAAAACTTGAAGGAGTAATAGGGATCTGGAAACTCATACTAATCTTCCTTATCCCAGGAAAGATGGAATGTGGAGTGTAGAAGAGGAAGGATATAGCCTATAGGTTTGCTAACTCAAGGTGTGGCCTGTGGACACCAGCAGCATCCAAGATCACTTCTGAGCCCATTAGAAATGCAGAATCTCAGGTTCGGTATCTGATTTACTGAGTCTGAATCTAAACTTTACCACTCTTCCACTTCTAACCATATTAAAGATGAAGAACTATGAAGGAAGTGTCATCATCCAAGGAAATCTGAATTTTAGGAAAAAAAGTGAAATAAACTTTTTAAGAGATATCCTGTCAAGGTCTAAGTTGAGCTAAATGGTGAACTAACCAGTTTTAAATGGAACTAAGGTATGAATATGAAGCACTTCACAAATCCTACCACCGGTGGAATGGACCTAGATAGATTCTTTGTCCTGGTTTAGCATCCGAAAGTGGAAGAAGTTGGGCTGACGGTGGCTGCTCAGGTGGCAGGTGAATCTTTTGGAAGATTCTTCCTAGGTGAGGAAAACATTCTGTGCTTAATGTCTGGAGCTTGGACTGTGGCTGAGTCCTGATGGAATTAGAATATTGAAGCTTCTTGCAGTAGAGTGGAATCCATGTTGCAAGGCAGTGCAACTATTTCCTGTTAGTTGAAGACATAGAGTGAAACTTTCATGAGATATATCTTTCATAGGATATAGCTTATGGGGTACCACCCAAGTTCCAGAGTTTTTACTCCAAAGGTTTTCAGGTGAACCTGAGAATAATTTGAAGACATCAACAAATGCCAGATGACAAAGGTACCTCATGCTGGAAATTTGGCAGTTTCCTTGAGCTTCGCAAAGCCTTGTTTATTGCTTTTTCTTTTTGCACTTATTTTACTAGCCTTACCATTTCCCCTCCTGAATAAGAGGTAAATATTAATCTAGACAATATTAATTAAAATACCCTAAAAGCTTAAAGGCATGGCTGTAACATATACTGGATGAACATATGTGCAGGTAATAGTATCAATATTGAAAGCCCCTGCTGTGAAAAGCCATAGCAAAGAATTTTTAGTAGACTTACTTCTGGGATCACTAATGATTAATTAGTGTGTATCATAATGTAAAGCAAATGTCACTCTAGCTACCTGGGGTTGCTGTCATTTGAAAGTGGAGCAATTTCCTGTTGATCACCAATAGTAAAATGAAAACTGCCTGCCATCTTGTGGAAGGTGGTGGGTATCTCATGCCCAGGGAAAAAAGAAAGTGAATCTTCTAGACTCTTGCATATTCTCTTAGGGGTTTTTATTTCATGGATGTGTTGTTTCTTGTAAAGAACTGTATAAAGATTAAAATGGAAATGATCACATACCTATTAAAAATCGCACAATTACATTTCCTTTCTCATCACATATTTCAAAATCAAGGCATCATGCTCAAACAGTAAATGGATAGTGTTTTTCCATTGAGTGTCTATCTCTTAAAGAATAGTGAGTTAGCCCAACCCACTCAGTTCATTAGCTAACCCCAAGAGACATTGTAGCCAGATAAGTATTTAGGATGGTTAGCTCAGAAGCAGAGTGCAGGCTATGAAATGGGGGACTGAATGCCAAACCAGTGGTTCACAGATTTTTCTATTGAGACAGAATTCTAGGAGCACTCAGGAGTTTAACCTGCTCCTCAGGGGCCTTCAAATGGCTCTGCCCAGGGCAGCCATCAGCTCAGCTGATTATTGTAACTCACTCAATCCCAGGAAAATGTGTGCCCTGGGGAACAAATAGTTATTCCCTAACTCCAATCACAATTGAGCAAACAGTTGAACCAGTAAAGAGCTGCTAGGAAAAGACAGGCGAGTAGAATAGTGGAAGGAATTGGTGTTTGGAAAAAGCAAGAAAATAAGACTGTCCGCAAGTTCCTTAACAGGTGGTTCTGGGCAAATAGAGGTGGAAGGGAGTTAAGTGGCTGTTTCACTAAACTGACTGATCAATTTAGTCAAAATGGTCAATTTGGTCAGCGTTTATAGAACATTCTGAAGCTTTTTCAGGCTTATTGACAACCAGAATCCTATCCAGCCTATGCCTGTCTATCTATCTATCTATCTATCTATCTATCTATCTATCATCTATTATCTACCTACCTATTGTTGGGGGCCCATAAAGCAATCTTCTGAAGGACAGTGGCTTATCATGCTGAAAACTTTCTCTAATGACTATGAATATTAAACTTGGCTTCTGACTAAGAATGTATTACTGACTTTCTTGGAGACTATAGGAGCTTGTCTTAGTGATGTCAGCATTTATTTGAAAAATACAGAGGAAGACTGTAGACAGAAAATAAAAATAATATATATCCATTGATGGATGAGTTGAGACAGTTTTCATCAGAACGTTCAATGATTGGGGTTTATTTTGGTTTGTTTCTCAAGTACATTTTAGTTGAAGGACATTCATGCAAAATTTCCACAACAGATAAGTATAAACAAGTACAATTTTGAATATATTCAAAAATTCATTGCTCCATAACTAGGTTTTATGTGGATGAGTAGCCAAAATTTGTATTTCTCCAATGGTTAGACACTTGTAAGGACAACTGCCATTTGGTACATTCTACAGTGTCATATTGTGCCTTGTTACTAAGTAAAAGCTTGTGAAAGTGTTCAATTATTTTTGAATTGCTGCCTATTGTCAGTTATAACACCAGAAATGAAAGAAATAAAAAATACTACCTTCAATCCATAGAAAATAGATCATTTGGTGACCTTTCCTCTATGCTTTTATTCAATTTCTTTCCTCAGGAGAATTTTGAAATATGGCTCTTCTTGAAATTCTACTTCAAATATTTTTAGACCTATTTGTTAACCAGCAGTGAAAACTACAACTCCCAGAAACCAGAGCAGCATCCTGATACAATAATGACCAATAGAAAAGAAAGAAAATAATTCAAATATTATGTGCCACCAGAGTACACTATTTTTTCTTTTTTGATAAATGGTAAGCATAAAGCCTAATAAGCAAGATGAAATCAAACCATTGGGGAAAGGTTCTCATTTTCAATTATGCTCTTGATGAAGTGTGGGTTACATTTTGTGTTTTACATTCATTATTTTAAGGGTGTGAGTTTAAATGTACAGTACACTCCTTTAAATGTGAATCTCATTATGTATTTTACTTATAAGAATAATGTCAACTAAAGGCATTTTGATGTTTTAAAGGAACTTAGAATTTAGTAAAGAACTGGAATTTTTGAAACCCAAATAAGAATTTTCCAGCTGAGATAAAGCTTTCTGATGGGTGGAATTATATTATAGGTCCAAAAAGTGCAGTGGTGAGAATAAATAAAACAAATTGCTTCCTAACTGCTGCCATTGTGTAATACTCCTCAGTTTGATTGTTAACAAGCTGCTGTTAAGGTTGTTCTAGAATCATTCAAACTGTGAGTCTTAGCTTTTTCTCCCCCAGCATTAGATGATACGCATCATTTAATTAGGGCAAGTTCATTAAATATTTTACTCTTTATAATATCAGGCTGCTGGTGAGGGACAAAGTGGGATTATAATAAGAAATGGGAGTTGGTATAAAACCACCTTTTCCCTCAACTCATAGGGAAAGACTGAGTAGCTCACATATGGTTATGCTCCCCGGGGGACAGCTTTTATACTTTAGCTCATGGAAATAGTTATTAGACTTGAAACTATTATGTATTTTATTTGTTGATTATAATAAAATTTAAAACCACGTATTTGTTACTGAAGATTTACACACCAAGCATGAAAGCAACACAAATGTCTTCCTCCTATATGTGAAGGATTAAAGATGAGAAAGATCCCTTCTGCAGTTTAAATGTCCCCATCTATAGGTATCAGCTCAGGCTTTCTTTTTGTGGTTTCTCCCATTTTTCTTTATGTTGCCTATATCTTATATAACACGAAGACTCTACCCAGCTCGTGTCCCCTCCCAGTAGAGGCAGCCTTCCTGACATTGTATCATCCTGTTCCTCCTCCTGAAATACCTTTGCTTGGTGTGTGGTTTCATTCAGTGTCATTGTTTAGTTTACGCAGTTGGCACTCAGGAAAGTCTGTGGTAATCTTTAATGCATCAAATCAGGACTGACTAGCAAAAATATTGCTCCCTGATACAGACAGCTCCTTGTTTGGTTACTCAACAATCGAGCATGGACTTCAGCATTGATTAGAAAGAAAATTTTCGGGAACACACAGCTGCCGAGGTGGGGGTGGGGTTTATGCAATGGTTAGTGAGGTTTACAATGAGAAAATCTCCAAATAGGGATGACTTAAGGTGTCTCATATTTGTCATCTTTTCAAAGGCACATTGGAGAGGTGGTAAAGAGCCTGATTCCTTTTGAACAGAGTGGGTGCTGATTGTATAAGAGGCCTGATTATATAAGTAGTGAAAAAATAGCACCAATCAGTTGGGCATTTTGAATCACTGATATCAAACAACTGACCTGACTATTCTCCATTCCCGCACCAGAGGTGACTGACAGGAGTGGCTGGAGACGCACTTGACACTCACTGTTCAGTCTCTCGGGTTTCATACAGATGGTCTCGGCTCAGAAAAAGGAGACTAGTGGCACTGTACCTGCCAGGCAAACACAAGATCCTGAGTTCAAGTCCTGATATCAATAGAAGAAACCAGAGACTTTTGTGTACTTTTTAATTTTATTATTTTTTGTTTGTAATTCAGACAAAAGACTAGGCAGCTGGGGCAAAACAATATATGAGTCAAAGCATTCATTTGCAACAATGTATTGGTTTCATCCATTCACTGACCAGCTCCATGAAAGCGACTGCTTCAGGAGTGCTGCATAGATTTTGTCCAATTGCGCCCAAGTTAACAAAGCACAAGAACAGAAAGTGGACCCGGAGTTTCCTATTTGCCGACACAAATATCAGCGGCAGGGCTGAGTTGGCGAGGACTCAGATATTGGTTTAAGTTCATTTGTTCATTCATTAATCCCCAATGTTTTGTGAACATCTACCATGTGGCAGTCCATCTGCTAATGGTGAACAATATGAAGCAGTTCCTAGGATACAGAGACATTAAAGAGGACAATTTCAATACAGGGTGATAGAAATGTGCCACTCTCTTTTCCATTTCATGAAAAGCCCTTCTCTTTCTTTAAACTCTGTTTTCTCTACATCCTATCCCATCAAGTGATGCTTTGAAATTCCAAAATGTTCCAACAGTAGCACTTCTGTGCTAGGTGTCAGCACTTCACGTCAACTTGAAACTGCCACTGAGTGTGGGAGCACACATGAAGGATTTTTCTGTGGCTAGCTCCACAAAGGAAGTCAACTGTGCTGTGGCCTGGCACCTGTGGGATGGCTTTACTTACAGAACATCCTCCTGCCTGTGAAGTGCAAAGGGACCTCTAATGGGCAGCTTTCTAACCACGGCCCCCCTTGGGTTAGCGCTTACTCTTGTACACCTGCATGGTGTGTGCAGATACCCCGGCCAGCCTTCAGACTCCTGAAGCACAGCTTATACTGAGGCACTACAAAATCATTGCTAATTCGGAAGCCACCATGTGTATGTGTGACAAACTCAGAGGAGGCACCTCAGTTTGTGTTGGAGTCTAAGCTGCACGAGGGAGCAGGTTAACAAAGTGCAGACCTCTTGGATTCAGTTGGGCAAAAGAGAACACATTGGCTTTGGCCAGTCACAGGAATAAATTTCCAGTAACATCAGCTTCAATAAGAGATATTGATTCCTATATTTTTGTCTGTATGTTTTTGTCTATATATTTCTGTATATTTCCTATATTTTGTCTGTACTTTCCCAGTTACACACACACACACACACACACACACACACACACTTCTAGCCCTATAAAACCTTATTGATTTGGACCTCAGTAATCTCTTCACCCAACCACTTATTGTCCAAATCATATTTGACATTTTGACCTTCATTATACTGTTACTTTTTATTATTACACTGTTTTTAATCTAAGTCCCATCTTTTTCTCACATTGTACAGCTGGCTCTCCCTTCAAAACAAATATGGAGTCTAACTGACAAATTCTTACCATCTTTACAGCTGGCATCCTGGTCCAAGGAACCATCATCTCTTCTGGATTACTACAATAATGTTTTGATTGGGATTCCTGTTTCTATTCTACACACTGTGCAGCCTATTTTATTTTTTTAAATTTTATTTATTTATTTATTTATTTATTTATTTATTTTTTGAGACAGGGTCTTGCTTCGTAGTTCAGGCTGGCCCTGAGCTCAGCCTCCAAATCACATCACAGCAATCCTCCTACCTCTGCCTCCCGAGTGCTGGGATTACAGGCATGAGCCACCATGTCCGGCACCATAGTATGTGGTACTGGTTGCTGCTGGGCGTGAGTTTCCACAAGCAGTATAAGTATGTGGTTACCGGGGATCGAACCCAGGCCCTTGCGCTTGCAATACAGGCGCCAGAACCACTGAGCTAAACCCCCAGCCCTGCACAGTCTATTTTATACATAGCTGCTGACATCATTCTTCTAGAACATAAATTATATTATTCCTCTGATCAAAAAGTACCCTTGTCCTCTTTAGTAAATTTGTTTTGCATTTCTGTTTGTGTTCAGATATTGTTCTCTTTATTACTTTATGAAGTTGTACCCTCAAATATAAATTATATGCTATAGCCTTTAGAGTCCTATGTATCCTTATTTTATTTTATTTTTGAATTGACTTTATTAGTATATTTTATATAAACATGATCACACCCAACACTGAGAATTTGTACCACTACATGACACATATTGATTCTCATTTATCCTATTCCACTGCCCTCCCTTTCTTACCCAATCTTCTCTCTGTTTGTTAAGATATGGGTCTTGGTGTTCTTCTCAATTCTCAGTCCTGCCAAGTTCAGTCCTGGCTCAGTCTTTTAAGGGTTGTTATTTCTATTGTTCTGTCCCAAACACACTGCCTATAGGACTTCTCGTGCTTCCTACTTCCTTTCACTCTGATCTCAGCTCCACTGAATTTCTGCCTGAAAGACTATCATGGGACCAGATTCTTCTTGTTATGTAAGCCTCAGCTCAAGAAATTCCTTCAAAACCTCTATCCCGACTGTGTCATTTACAGCTACTTTCCTCCCTATGCTACATATAGCTAAGTATTTCTTAATATCATTATGGTTTTATTAACATTATAACCCTATAATTATTGAAATTTTCTTTATTCCTTATATATTATCTTCCTAACCCTTTTCTAGAATGTTCATTCCATATAGATATAGAGTGCATCAACTTTGCTAATTATTCTATCCTTAGCATCTAGATGCTGACATATAGCAGGTACACCACTGGAACTGTTGAATGAATGCTCTAGAAGCACTGTTATACATAGCATTGATGTAAAAAAGGGAAAAATTAAAAATTATCTGTGAATATTAATTATCTTATTCCATTTTGTGTTTCTATAACAAAATACCTGATGTTGGCTAAGGTATAAAATGTAAAGATTTATTTGGTTTATGATTCTTGAGACTGGAAGCTCCAAACAACATAGCACTGGTGCATTATCAAGGGCTCCTGGGTTGTGACATGACATCTTAGAGAAGTAAAACAGGAATTAGCTACAGGCTATAGAAGCCAAACATATTGAGTGGCCTTGCTTTGTAACAATCTGCTCTCATGAGGACTAATATAATCACATAAGATCTAACCCATTCCATTGGCAAAATCAACCTATTCATGAGGACTAAGATTTATGCAGCTTCCACTAACCCGACCTCTCAAAGTTTCCACCACCTCAACACTGTGCCATGGCCATCAAGGTTTCAGCACATGGAACTTTGTAAAACAAAGAATGTCCAGACCACCGCACACATGGGGGGTGCATGTCCATTTCAAGATGAGAATTTCTGCTGTATCAGTAAAATATAACAGGAATAATATCAAGTCAAACTGCAGTTGAAGTTCACCATTGATTTTAAAAAGTATTAATTTCATTGCTACAAGCTGAACAATGTTAATATTCCACCTGCCACCAATTAAATGGTCCTTAAGGACTGATAAACTCCTAAGAACAGTAACTTTCCCCCAATGTTCTTTTTCCTACCTCATCTGAGCCCCGCTTTAAACAGAGATGTGATATGAAAATAAATTGAGAATCATTTATCATGGGAAGACCAATTGCACTCTCACTTTATTACTCTTCTGTCTAAATTTTATATTATCACTAACAATGTCAATCCAAAGAGGAGGAACATTGCAGTGGATGCCATCGTGTACTACCTAAACTCTCCATCCAGTCCTGGAGCACTCATCCACTCTACTGCTATGAGCATTGGCTGCTAATGGCTTACAGCTGGGTCCCGCTCTAGAGTATGACTGCATCCGACATGAACATCCTCATCCAGAATGAGACCCTCTCCCTGGAGAGAAGTCTTCATTTAATGACTAATAAATATGGATTATAAAGCTTGACCCTATTACCTCAGTACAGGGCTTTTTTTCCACAGGCCAAATATTTATGCTAAATTCAACTATTAGGTCCAGTTTGAAGGGCTATGCCAAACTCAGCTGCCCTGTGGGACTGACTGAAGCCTCTGTTTTAACTACATGGTAGTTCAGACTCCCCTATATCCTATCCTGACTTCCCAGCTGGGAAGGGCTTTTTTTCCACAGGCCAAATATTTATGCTAAATTTAACTATTAGGGCCAGTTTGAAGGGCTATGCCAAACTCAGCTGCCCTGTGGGACTGACTGAAGCTTCTGTTTTAACTACATGGTAGTTCAGACTCCCCTATATCCTATCCTGACTTCCCAATTGTCTTAGAAGTCCTAGTTTTGAGAGGACTCTTCCAAATCTCCCATATACTGATAGAATTTCAAAAAATATTTCCCAAGTAACTTTTCTTATGATAGTAATAGGAATGACCATAGGGGGAAAAAACTTCAAAAATGCGATTTTGGAGCTGGATTACCTACTAGCCACCTCGGAATGAGAACCTTTTCTCTGGTAGTAGACAGAATATTAACAGTTTTGGAATTTTATAGTGGTGAAATTGCATAGACTGTCGGTGGTGAAGTAGGATGAATTACCAGTGGCAGAGAGAATCCTAGCAAGGATGACATCTGTCCATGTTGGAACATTTGGATGAAGTCGTAATTGTAAGCATGAGGGAAGTATATGGCTTTGGCTGGATCTTACTGATGTCTGGGACAAAGACAATGAAAGGCCAAAGGGATCTGGTAGCTGATGTAAGATGGAGTATGACTGCCAAATATCTTCTGCAGCACACAAAAGACCTCTCATCTCTTTTTGCCAGAAGGCAGAAAAAGCTGATGATCAGGACCAGGACTTAATGATAAGACTTGCAGCACTGGAAACAAGGTTAGATCCTCAACTCTAGTGACTTAGCTATGCTGAGGTCAGGGCACGATTGGGAAGGAGTGGAACCTGAGGCCCGGGATAAAAGCATAAAAAAAATGTAGTGTTCGGTTCTGATTAGAAGATGTTACACGTATTTCTGCTCTCAAAGAAAACATATTTTCTCTCAGAATCTATTCCCACCTCCCTTCCTAAATAAAACAAAAGTGCAACAAGACTCAGTTGGCAAAGTTTTGGGCCTCTTAAGAGAGGAAGAAGACCTTATATCAAAGGAATTTCTAGATCTAGTTAACATTTACTAACAGAGAGTGGAACATATAGAATATATAAAACTGGATCCTGAACACGGTACATCAAGAGGAACAAAATGTAAAGTAGACAAATGAGAGTTTAATAACTATGGTATTATTGTCTCATGATGCAAAAATTGCTCTGTCAATGATCCTCGGAGATAGTACCAACACACTGCTCAGATGGTCCTTAAATGCTTGGGAAAAATGACCATCTTAATAAAATGATATAAAAATGTCACACATTACATGAAAGATAGAAGGAATGAGAAGTCACTAGAATTGTTCACATCAGCAAGAGAGATTATAATTCATTGCTGGAAAATCCACTACCAAATATTTTCTGCAGAAATGCATAAAAGACATTTCACCTACCAAAGCAGTAAAGAATGTGCTACTAGGCCAGGTGCCACCATGACTGGGAAGCTTAGTGGCTTTTCTGTGCAGACTGAGGTGGACAGCAAGAAATGCTGTAATAAGACTGGCTTCTTGATGGCAAAGGTGGCAATAGGATCTGGGAATAATACAGAGCAGATGTTAGTAATTTACTAAAAGGAGAAAAGTGGGTGCAGTTACTGTAATGAACAGCAGAGTCAGAGGCAACCAAGAGGCATTAATCTACAGAGAACTGAGCTGTGGAGATGGCTAATAGAACATGGTATTTTAGGGGTAATACAAATTGGAATCCAAGGAATATTTTGCCTAGTTGACACAGCCAAAAAATCATTAAAGATAAATAATCAGCAAGAACAGCTTCCCCATTAAAAACTATGACCTCAATATGAGCCTATTCTCATAGTCCACACCAGTTTCTAATGTTTCTTTAAGTTCCTCCTCGAAGAAACCTAAGGTTATTGAATTGAGTAACAGTGAACCAGAAAACAGGGAAAACCTGAACACTTTGAGGATTGCTAGTATTAATAGATTCTGTTACCTGAGCGTGAGACGTGTTATCATAGCTCTTCTCATAGAATAGACCTGATAATGAATGGAATCCGGGCCCAGATTCATCTCACATTAGGCCAACTATATCCATGGATTCACAATGTGATTGCTCCTGCAACCCAAAAATGTGCAATTAGTATTCATTTACTTGGCAGTGGGAAAGAGTCCCAACACTGGATCTTTGAACTGTAAGGTAACAGCTGTCATAGTGGGGAGAATAAGTGCAAGCCTCTGAGCCATATTCTCTCTCTTCTGAGTCTTGAGCAAAAGCAGTAAATTTAAAAACAACATTGCATCTTTGAGGAATGTCTTACACCACCGTTAAAGTTCGGAGTGGTGTAAGAGTTATAGTCTTTATATTATTCTCATTAATTTACTAGTATGAGTCCCCAAAGTAAATTGCATATTAGAGGATTACAATAAACTATGGTAAACTCAATCAAATACTAGCCCCAATACTAACCCATGGATGCTGGTCTATATTTGATAGATTGCTAATACATGTTAATATAGCTTCAGACACATGGTATATGTCCATTAATGATGAATATGTTCTTATCTGTTTCTGCAAGAAAGAAGTCTCAAAAGCAGTTTGAATTCATGTAAGATAGAAGAGAGTACATATATGCAGTCTTGCTAAGGGCAACTGTAAACCTCTCATCCTGTGTCATCATATGGTTTGTGAAAACCTAGCCCATATGGTATGTCCTATAGGACATCACATTCATCCAATTTATCAATGATGCTTTGTTAAACGGAAGGATGAATGAGAAGTAGCAACTACATTGCACACCTTGGGAAGACACTTATTTGCATGCTAGCATGTGGAAGATAAGCTGGGAAGACTCAGAGGGTCTGCTGCATTTGCATACTTTAGTAGTTTACTGTTCCAAGCTGTGCAGAGACATCTCCATTAAAATAACAAACAAACAAATTGTTACATCTTGATTTTCTCACCACAGAAGAGGAGGTAGAGTGTCTAGTGGGTCTCTCTGAGCAAGCAGTGTATTCCACTCTTTAACATACAAATTTGGCCATTTACCCTTTTAAAGCCCAATAGTCTCAATGATGCTAGAGTATAGAAAGAAAAAAATATGAAATTTAGGCAGGGAAGTTAGCTCAGTGATTTCAGCATCTGCCTGGCAAGCGCAAGGGCCCAAGTTTGATCCCTGGTACCACAGACCACAGTGCCGGGCTTGGTGGCTCATGCCTGTAATCCTAGCACTTGGAAAGCAGAGGCAGGATTGCTGTGAGTTTGAGGCCAGCTGGGGTTACAAAGTGAGACTTTATTTCAGAAAGCTGAAACAAAAAACAAAACAAAAGATATAATATGAAATCTATAACAAGTCCCAAAAGGAAAAATTTGAAACGAAGAACAACATAGTATTTGAAAAATTGTCTCTTGTGTGCTACTTGTTCATGTACAATTGAAGTACCTAGCTATAGGACATAGAATGACCAAGCATACAGAGCTGTCTGTTATGAGTTAAATTCTGTCAAATTCAACATGACTAAGATTGTGGAGGCTGAAAAATTCATCTTAGTCTGCACATAGGACATCCTGGATTTGAGATGAGTAGGGCCAATGAAAATGCATGAACAGATGGCTAGACTTGCATGCCACCTACCAGTGTTGCACTGGTAACTTACCCTCGATCACCACTATGGCCACTTCATTGTGGGGTGAGTTCTAATGACAAGCTAAGAGATGGATTAGGGAAGATGAAGGGTAATTTGTCTCATAAGCAGTTATAAACAGTACGGACTACTGTTACTGCATTAAAGCATCTGCAAAGGTGGCATTGAAAGACAATATGGAGAGTAAGCTTTACCAGTGGATAGAACTTCATGTATTCATACATTATATGTGAAGAGAAGTAGTCTAAAGATGCACTATAAACTCCGTATTATGTCTTTGTACATCACAGAGTGGGTTACCTGTAGGAGTAGACACTAAGACATCTGGGAACTGTGGGCTCAATGACTGGGATTATTGCAGACACCTGCCCCGCCCTGAGGGATTTTAAACTACAAGGATTACTGCACTAGGATTATTGGATTTACTAAGATTTAAGGATGTCTGCCCTACCTTATGGTATTTTAAAGTACAGGGATTATTGTGGATGACTGCCCTGTTGAATGCATACTAGGATTATGGGTGCAAGGCTTGGGACTGCCCTGTTTTATGCGTGCTAGGATTATGGATTGAAGGCTTGGTACCAAATAAAAGTGCAGCAAATTCGGGGGATTTCCCCTTTCTGCTTGTACAGTATTTGGTTTCTACTGCTGCTGTACAGAGTAGCAAGAGCTGTGCCTGGGCTCAGCCTTTTCTTCAAGGTTCCTATTTTGTGGTTTGATAATCCTTTTGCTGTGGGACTCACTGGGGACTCCCCTTACCCTGTCTCCCACCATAAGGGAGGAAAGGTTTGGCATATATCATAAGGGTCGCAGCTGACAGTTCCATAATAAAAGACAAATTAACAAGACAAAATCATAGCAAATTTATTTAATCAAAGTTTTATGTGACATGGGAATTTTTAGAGATGAAGACCCAAGGACTTGGGAGAAAACATTTAATGCTTAGGTTTGATGAAGTATAGATAACCATAAAGAAATATGGTTTGAAAAAAAATGATACGATTTAAAAATTAAGACACTGAGAAGGGGAACCTAAGAAATGTTTTCTGTTCAGTTTCTTCTTGGCTTCTCTGCCTAGCATTTCTTCTTCCAAGGCATGGAGTAGGACTTCTCAGGAGTGAGACTCTTTATATGAAAAAGGAAGACAAAAATGATTTTACTATATTTTATGGCTTCCTTTGAGTGATCCTGATTCTGGTTTCTATGACTTGTCTTAGGGAAGAGAAAGTCCGATTTCTGTGACTCAGATTAGATGACAAAGAAAGGGGGAGAGAGGAAACAGGAGGGCAAGAAACAGTTGGAGAGAATTTGCTTGTGAAACATTCCCTTATTTCAAAGTAGTCACCTGCTCAAGCTTCATATTCATGTTTTTGTGATACCATTTTCCAAGTTCAAAGCACGAAGTGTGAAGAACTCTATATTGAATTTTAATGCCCACCACAGAGCATGCTTCCCACAAGAGACAACAAGCAACCAAATAGAATAACACATCCAGTTGACATCAAGCAGCTTTTATCAAAAATCACCGTAATGCTGGCATGACAGACTCATTAATGATAGAACTGTGATAGCAAGAGAGGGAAACCATTTATGAGACCAACAATATAGGTTCCTACTCATCAAGTCTGACTTTGCTGCTGCAACTGTCAAACATCTAATCTGCCAGAAACAGATCACTGCTGTGTTAGGGACTTTTTCATGACTGGGACAGAATACTTGGCATCCACAATTTAAAGAGAAGAGGTTTATTTTGATTCACTTTTTTTTTTTAAATTTAGAGGATTCAGTTTATTGTTGACTGGCTTCAAGGCAGCAAGGATATAGTGGAAGTGTCTGGCAGAAGAAAACTGTTGGAGCAAAGAATGATCGAGGACCGGGGGAGGGACATACACTTTTCTGTTATGCCGCCAGTAATCTATCTCCATCTAGGCTTATCTCCAACTAGCACACACAGCTAGTAAACTTCTTAGTGGGTTAATAAACCAATGATTATAGTGGCTGCCATGATCCAATCACCTCCTCAAATTCCCCTCCTCTGAATACTTTGAGTTTGAGGAGTCATTCTAGATCTGAACACAACAATCCTGCAGTAAGCACCACTGCTTGAGAAGATCAGATATTTGTTTGCAAGTTGAATATATTTGTCTTAGTTACTTTTCTCATTACTGAGACAAAATACCCAACAAAAGAAGTTAAAGAAGGAAAGCTTTATCTGGCTAACAGTTTCTAGAGGTGTCAGTCCATAACGGAATGGCTCCAAGGCAGGGTAACATGGCAGAGAAGCATTGCAGAGGAGAAACAGTCCATGGTAAAGCAAGGCAGGCAGAATGCAGCAAGTAGCAAGCAAGTGATAAATAGTAAGCAATCAGCAACAAACGCAGCAGCTCTTTCTGTACGTATATTTTATTCAGGCTACCCTTAGAGTGAGTAGCACTTACACCTTTAATCCTAGACCCAATGAATCAATCCCAGTATCACGTCCTTGATCCCAGCAGCATATATTCTAGATCCAGCCACCTCCGAAAAGCCCCACATATGATTGAATAACTTTTAAATTCATTTTGAATTTAGCACAGAAGGACAGGGAGGGATCTAGTTACAATAAGGTTTTACCCCAAGGAAAAGAGATCACACTTGACTCCACGTATAAGAACTATAGAGATTTCTAGTCAAGGAGCAGGGTAGTGGTGGAGATGGGTGTTGGTAGTTGGAAAACTACTGACCCAACAAGATTCTTGTTAAAACTGAACAACCTGAAGATAAACATGGTCCATAAAACAGGACATAGGTCAGAAAAGAGTTCAGAGAGGACTAACTAGAGTCTGGTCAAGCAAAGAAGCTCTGTCAGTGGCTGACAGTCTCAGCTAGAAGTGCTTCAGAGGCTTGATAGAAAACAAGAGTAGATTCATCTTCTCCAAAGGAGCATGAGCTAGATTGGGTTCTAGTGACTAAAATTAGATTGTCTGTAATACATGCCACCTTTGTTACCTTTCTTCCTCACCTATGAGATTCAGGTCCTGCACTTACAGAATTGTCTTAACATAGTCAGCTATGAATTCCATTCAAAATCTAGACTGGGAAGTCAGTATTTGAGAGCTTCATTTTCATATCATATTCTATGATATTTGGATCCAAAATTGGAAGACAAAAGTAAAAACAAAATGTATTTTCACACCTGTACTTGTATTTACTAGTTTTCAACCCAAGATTAAGTCACTTATCATTTGAAAAGTGATTTAAAGGATCTTAAAAATATCACAGTTATGCCAAGTGCAATTTTCATTTCAGAATAGAAGTGTAGCCAATGAGAAAAATATAACAATTCTAGTGCACAGAGTCTTTTATAACATAGAATCTCTTATAAGCTTCAAGCTGATTTTCTTTAAAAAAGCAATGAACACAGTACAAAATTTGAGTTAGGCTGGTCGTGGACTATTGATATGATTTAAATGCAGCAGAATTCCATTACAACGCCAAGAAATTTACTCAAACTCTTTTGTGATTACTTTTGGCTATACTGGAAAAAAAAAAGTGGGTGGTGAACTAATGTGGTTCAAAAGTTGCCCTACAATCTCAGATGCTGTGTTTCCATTGCATTTCCATGAAAATGATGTTTCATATCTGAATTTGAAACTCGTATTCTCTCACATTTGCTTTTCAAATGATATTTCACAATTTAACTCAATGTACAAATTCAAATGTGCTCCTTTTTTCCAAGATGATGTTTTTGTATATTCTCTAAGAGAAATAAAAACAAGCAAAAATGAGTTTCTCTATGAGTCTACCTATAAGTTGCTGGGTGGTTGTGCTTGTCTTCTCTCTTTTATTTTACCCTTTTATAGCAGAAATAATAGCAGGGTTGGAGGAGTTTAGAAATGCTTACAAAGGAATTGTAACTTCCAAAAACTACAAGGATAAGTAGCAAGGTTGTTACAAACCAAAGATTCTTTTTTTAAATATTGAGTTTATCCGTATATTTTAGGTATAACTAATGATAATATTCATCTTTGAAAGTCTAATCTTTCAGATGGTGGAGTAGTAAGCAGCAGAGAAATTTTGTGTCTTCACACTGTAATACAGCACCTTGAGGAAGAAAAGAAGGAGGGAAATGGGTCCCCAGGGCCCAGGAAGAACCCAAGGCAAGAATCAAAGTTTATAGGGAGAGTGAAGAGAAAGGAATACAAGAGAGATACGCAACAGTGCTCTCACCCAGAGTACAGACTTAGTGAGGGAATAGCTGCTGAACCTGCAGATATGTGGAGACTTATGGTGACCCACAGGCATCCACAGAGGAATATAATAGAGGAAAGGAGTAGTAGAAACACTGGACTGTATCATCAGCTGTTATTAACATTTATAAATTGGCTGTGGACAGGCAGATAGATAGAAGGAGTTATCTGCACTAGTCAGTAAGGAAGTTCCACCCACCACCCCCAAGGGATGGAGAATCTGCACCAGCCTCAGGGAATACACTGAAAAGGAATTAAGATCCACGTGGCAAAGGCACGGAGGAACATAAAAACACTATTAAGAGCTCGAGCAGTTTGCCCTGACAAGAGGGACAGCTACCGGAATTCTACACCCTACTGCGCCCCTTGTCACCTACAGTACCCTGGGCTTGCTTCAGAGGAGGAGTGCCTTGTAGGACTTTAGGCAGCTGAACTCAGGTATTGTAGCCAGAAGGCAGACTAGATCCCAGTAGACTACGGCTGTCTCCCGGTGACTAGTTAAATCTGATCTGGGTGCTATTGCCAATACTGTCTAAAGGAGACAGCAGGTCCATTCCCTGAAGGGCCTTTTTGGTATTTTTATGGTTTTACTCTTTTGTTGCTCTTGTTGTTTTCTTTTTTATTTCTTTTTCTATTTTCTATCCTGTTTTACTCTTCATTTATCTACTTTCTTGTTGCTGTTCAGTTTCAGGTTTTCTCTTCTTTCAACTGCTCTTATTTATTTATTTTTAAAAGTTTTTTGAGACAGGGTCAAACTACAAAAGTAGTTCAGACTGGTCTTGAACTCAGCCTGGAGCTCAGCAATTCTCCTGCCTCTGCCTCCCAAGTGCTGGGATTGCAGGTGTGAGTCACCAAGTGCAGCATTGTGGTGTGTGGTACTGATTCCTGGTGGGTGTGAATCACCACTTTCAGTATTGTTGTATGTGGTTACCAGGGATCAAATTCAGGACCTTGCACTTGCAAAACAGGCCCTGGAACCACTGCCCTGAATCCCAGATCCTATCAACTGTTCTTATTTTTATATAAGAGTGAAAATAATCTCCCGTTTGCCTTTTGCTGCTTGGTATCCCTATTCTTTTGTTCCTTCAAGTTCTATTTTCCTCCTGTTAGTACTAGTTCCCTGAAGTTTGTGTTTCAGTCTTCACTATTCTATCTTTCTTCTGTACTGTTATAGGAGGATGAATTCTATTTCTAGTTGTCCTGCTCCTGTTAGTCTGTCCTCTTTTGTATTTGTTCCTTCTATCTCTTTGTCCTCTAGCCACTATCAGTTTCCCAGGATTTGTGTGATCTTTATAAGTCTTCTGACACCACTTTTAATCCCTCCGTTTCCTTCTATCTCTCTACCTCTCCAGCTCCCTCAAAGCTTTATTCCTAAAGGGTGATGCAGCAATATTGAAGGGCCTGTATGTAGTAAGTATATTTCTGGTTAGTTCTAAATTTTAGCATGTAGTTACAGATTTAGCTGATGGGGATAACGATATTAGAATAGTGATTGCCAGTCTGTCATTTCTGGGTTATGTTTGGTGCTATTGATGATACTGATCATATCATTTTGACCAGGCTTCTAGGATTGTTCTGTTTAAGTATCACTCATTATGTACCAGAACTAAGATTGCTTAAGTGCCATTACAGATCCAAGGAGGACAACTCTGGAAGTAGCTATTTCCAAAGGGTTCTAAAAATTAGGAAGAAAGAAAATTGTAATAACCTTTGCCCAGACAGCATCCTAAGAATTAAACCAAAAATATCAGCAACAACAAAAAAATAGAAATGAGAAAAAATTTAAATACGTAGATACCTAGATCATCACCATAGGGGAATTCAAGGAAGAATGAAGGGGAGCACAGTGAAACATAATTATCAGGACCCAACTGTCCCCACAGGGGATCTAGCAAAGTTGAAATCAGAAATAGTTTTTAAGATAACAAGAGAGGTAGTATCAATAGTGAAAAATATGATCAATAACAATAAATAAGAGATCAGGAACATGATGAAAAATTGTTCACAGATATAATGACAGAAGACTTCACAGGAAAAGGAAAATAAATTGACAGACAAATGAGGCATACTGGACTCTAAATGGCTATGGCCTAAAAATGTCTACACCTAGGCGTATAATAGAATTTCAGAAACATAGCAGAAAAATGAAATATTGAAATACTCAGAGAAAAGAAGCGAATCACATACAAAGGAAAGCTCATCAGATTCACAGCAGAGTTTTCAACACAAACACTCAAGTCAAGGAGAGCCTGGAGTGAAGTATTTCAAGCCCTAAAAGAAAATATCTGAGACCTAGATTGACATATCCTACAAAAATATGTTTCAAAATCAGTAGGGAAATAAAACACTTCCATGACAAAGTACACCCAAGAAACTTCATGAATACCAAACACTCCAAAAAATTCTAAACAATATTCTAGAAAAAGACAATGAGTGTCACAATCCCATGAGACCCAGCACACTGAACTTACTGGGCAAGGAAAGGAACTGAGTGGAAAGGGGGGAAAACAAAGAAGAAAAGAGCCAACAGCAGGAAGACATCAGAGCACAGCTATCAGTACAATCAGTTATAACCATAAATGTTAATGGTCTCAATGCGCCAATTGAAGGACTCAGACTGGCAGAATGGATTAAGAAGCAAGATGTAACAATATGCTGTATATAAGAAACAACTATTTCAGAAAGAAATCAATAGACTGAAAGTTAGAGGATAAAAAGTAATTCTCTACCTGACAGGAACTGCAAAAAGGAGGAGTGGGTATGTTGTTTTTTAGACAAAGTAAATTTTAAACCAGAAGTAATTAGAGAGAATAAGAAGAACACTATATACTTGTACAGAGAACAATCCAAGAGGAAGATATAACATTCATAAATATTTATTTACCAAATGCTAGTGCACCCAGCTATATACAACAGATATTAATGGTTGTGAAAAGCCAGATAAACACTAATGCATTAGAGGTAGGGACCGCAATATCCCACTGTCACAAATAGATCAACTGGACAAAAAAAAAAAAAAAAAAAAAAAAAAAAAAAAAAAAAAAAAAAAAAAAAAAAAAAAAAAAAAAAAAAAAAAAAAAAAAAAAAAAAAAAAACACAAAATCAACAATGAAAAGCTAGAACTGAACCCAGCTTTTGAAGAAATGGATCTAATATATGTTTATAGAGTATTCCATTCCCCCAAATAAAAATATATAATCTACTCAGGTGTTCATGGGTCATTCTTCAAAATAGACCACATGCTAGTTCATAGATCATGTTTAAGTAAATGTAAAGGAATTGACGTTATCCCTTGTATATTGTAAGACCGTAGTGTATTCAAAATGGAAATCAACAACAAAAAAAATTTTAAGACCATCACAAGCAAGTGGAAATTGAACAACACTCTCTTGAACAAACAACTGGTCACAGAAAAAACTAAGGAAAAAAATCGAACATTTCTACAATTAAATGACAATACCAATACAACATATGGGAATCTATGGGACATAATGAAATCAGTTGTATAAGAAAAAATTCACAGCAGTGAGTGTCCATACTAGGAAAACAGAGAGAGCTCAGGTAAAAAATCTAACGCTGAACCTCAAGCTCTTAGAGAAATAATAGCAAGACAAACCCAAAGTTCATTAAATAGAGGAAATTATAGGGATTAGAGCAGAAATTAATGCAGTGAAGACTAACAGAATGATACAAAAAACTGAAGTAAGTAAGAGTTAGTTCTTTGAAAGAATAAACAAAATTGGTAAACCTTTAGCCAACCTTATATTAAAAAAAAGAAAGAAATGGCTCAAATTCATGCTATTAAAAATAAAAAAGGGGGTGGGGTGGGGATTTGACCCAGTGGTTCCGGTGCCTGTCTTGCAAGTGCAAGGACCTGGGTTTGATCCCTGGTTAACCACATACAATACTGGGCGTGGAGACTCATGCCCAGCAGCAATCAGTACTACATAACACAGTGTCGGGCATGGTGGCTCACACTTGTAATCTCAGCACTTGGGAGGCAGAGGCAGGAGGATTGCTGTGATGTGAGTTTGAAGCTGAGCTCAAGGCCAGCCTGAACTACAAAGTGAGACCCTGTCTCAAAAGAAAAAAAGAATAAAAAGGGGGAAATCATCACAGATCCAGCAGGAATTCAAAGAATAATAAGCTTCTACTTTGAGAACCTGTAGTTTAATAAGATTAAAAACACAGAAGAAATGGATAGATTCCTAGACACGTACAAACTTCCAAAGTTGAACTAAGAAGATATAAAAATTCTAAACACCACAATATCAATCAGTGAATTTGAGAATGTAATTAAAAACCTACCAACAAAGAAAAGACCTGGTCCTGATGGCTTTACTGCTGAATACTACAAGACACTTAGAGAAGAGCTAATGTCACTACTCAAACTCTTTAATGAAGTGAAAAGGAAAACAATACTCACAAATTGATTCTTTTAAGTAACCATTACCTTGATTCCCAAAACAGAGAAAGACCCAGGGGAAAAAAAGAGAGTTATAGTCAATCTCCTAAATGAACACTGATGCAAAAATCCTCAGTAAGATACTGGCAAACAAAATACAGAGAGTCATCAAGAAGATCATACACCCTGACCAAGTTGGATTCATCCCAGTGATGCAAAGATGGTTCAACATAAGTAAATCAATAAATGTAATATACCACATTAACAGACTCAAGGACAAAAACCATATGATCACCTCAATAGATGCAGAAAAAGCATTCAGCAAAATCCAATACTATTCATGGTTAAAACCCTACAAAAAATTGGAATAGATTGTCTTTATCTCAACTTGATGTAAGTGATTTATGAAAAACCAATAGCTAGCATCATACTAAACAGTAAAAAACTGAATCCTTTCATGCTAAGATCAGGAACAAGACAAGGATGCCCACTCTTACCAGTCCTGTTCAGTATAGCGCTGGAAGCATTAAGCACAGCAATTAGACAAGAGAAAGAAATAAAAGGAATACAAATAGGAAAGGAAGAAGTTAAACTGTCACTATTTGCTTACTATATGCTATTCTATAAAGAAGATCCCAAAAACTCAGCCAAAAGGCCACTAAACTGGCCTGCAGGCCTACACCGGAAGAGCGCCCAGGGACTGAGTTTAGCAGCGGGCGGCTTGGGATATGGTGACTGTGCCACCGAATCTGCACCGGGGTTGGATCTTACCGGCCTCCAGGCCCACGCTGGAAGAGCGCCCAGGGACTGAGTTTAGCAGCGGGAGGCTCGGGAAACGGAGACTGCGGCACCGAGTCTGCGTCACTGAATCTGCGCCGGGGTTAGAGCTTACTGGCCTCCAGGCCTATACCGAAAGAGCGCCCAAGGACTGCGTTTAGCAGCGGGAAGCTCGGGAAATGGCGACTGCGGCACCGAGTCTGCGTCACTGAATCTGCGCCGGGGTTGGAGCTTACTGGCCTCCAGGCCTACACCGGAAGAGCGCCCAGGGACTGAGTTTAGTAGCAGGCAACTCGGGAAACGGCGACTGTGTCACCGAATCTGTGCCGGGGTTGGAGCTTACTGGCCTCCAGGCCCACGCCGGAAGAGCACCCAGGGACTGAGTTTAGCAGCCGGTGGCTCAGGAAAAGGTGACTGCGGCATTGAGTGTGCATCACCAAATCTGCACCAGGGTTGGAGCTTGCTGGCTTCCAGGCCTACGATGGAAGAACGCCCAGGGACTGAGGTTAGCAGGTCAGAATATGACTTTCTCCACAGCAACTGCAGAAGCACATCCAGTCAGCTTGTATTGGTGAATAGGTGGGCCTGTTGGAACAACAGCCCCTACCATTGTAGCTGCACAGGGCCTACACCTACTGGCCTCCAGGCCGACTGCACAAGTGAGCCCAGAGACTCTGTGTTGGTGAGCAGGCAGGCCAATTGGAACCTGAGGCAGCGCCATTGTAGCAGTTCAGGAGCCACAGTCTTCCTGCCTCTAAAGCAGACAGGAGGTGTTCTTACTGCATTGATTGAGTGTCTCATATGGTGTGCCAGAACTAGGGATTTTTCTTTAGGTCCCAATACAGACTACAAAGAACAACCCGGGAAACACTGCTATTTTAAGGTTCCTAACTATTAGGAGGAAAGTGACTTGCAAGAAACAGCGCCAGAAAACAGGGCAGGTCAGAGATGAGGAAACACTCAAAGTCTCAGATACAAAGATCCTCACCTCAAGGTAACACAGGGGGAAGGGAAATAGAGAAATTTGAAACCCAGTCTCCAGGGCCCTCAGAAATGATAACCAAAGCAGATCTGAGATGAAAGCAGAGATATTGGACACTGTCAACATGATGATTAATAAAGCTAAAGAGGAAATCACGGAGTTGATAGAATCCAAGATAGCAAAAGCACTGGAACCTATTAAACACCTACAA
>PVIR01007029.1:25174-63101 GCA_004026965.1 Petromus typicus
GACCGAATTTCAGACCTAGAAGACAGGATCTCAACCAATGAACTGGAAAGGCATAATCTATGGAAAAAAGCAAGCGATAATGGAAAGGCAATCCAACAGCTCCTAGATGATTCAAAGAAGAATAACATAAGATTGATTGGAGTCACTGAGGAAGCAAGAGACAATGCTAAAGACATCAAAAAGCTATTCAGAAAACTTCACAGAAAAAGGTAAAGAATTGGACATACAAATATATGAAGCATACAGAATGCCACATGCCCGTGACATGAAAAAATCTACACCTAGGCATATAATCATAAAAGTCCCAGATATCCAAAAAAAGAATGAAATACTTAAAGCAGCAGAGAAAAGAAAACAGTTACATTCCAAGGGAAGCCTGTCAGGATCACAGCGGACTTCTCAACTCAAACACTCAATGCAAGAAGAGCCTGGAGTGAAGTCTTCCAAGCCCTAAAGGAAAACAACTTCCAACCCAGAGTAATGTATCCTGAAAAACTATCCTTCAAAATTGATGGGGAAATAAAATACTTTCATGACAAAGAACACCTGAAAGTTTTCACAAATATGAAACCTGTGCTCCAAAACATTTTAAAGAATATCTTGGAGAAAAATAAGGAAAGGTACAAATCCATGAGACCGAACCGAGTCAAACCATGGGACCAAATAAGAAACTGATGGGGAAAGGACAAAAGTAGAATAACACAGCAAAGAACAGGAAAACAGGTCAGCACTAAATTTACCCATATCAGTCACAACGATTAACGTCAATGGACTCAACGCGCCAATTAAGAGATACAGACTGGCAGAGTGGATCAAAAAACAAGATCCTACAATCTGCTGCATACAATAAACACACCTAATTCAGAAAGAAACCCATGGACTAAAAGTAAAGGGATGGAAAACAATACTCCATGCGACTGGAAACAGCAAGAAAGCAGGAGTGTCGATTTTATTTGCAGACAAAATAGACTTCAAGCCAAAGCTTATAAAGAGAGATAAAGATGGACACTATCTTTTAGTTCAGGGAAAAATCCAAGAGACAGAAATCACAATCTTAAATATCTATGTTCCAAATTCTAATGCACCCAACTATATAAAACAAATATTAACAGACTTGAAAAACCAGATAAACTCCAATACAATAATAGTAGGGGACCTCAATACCCCACTGTCGCAAACAGACAGATTGACTGGACAAAAAGACACTAAGGACATCCTGGAGCTCAACCAGACTCTTCAGCAAATGGACTTAATAGATGCCTACAGAGTATTTCACCCCACAAAGTCAGAATATACATTCTTCTCAGCTGCTCATGGATCATTCCCCAGATAGACCATGTGCTCATTCATAGAACAGGTTTAAGCAAATATAAAGGGATTGAGGTTATCCCTTGTATACTGTCAAACCATAGTGCTCTGAAATTGGAGCTGAATAGTAAAGGAAAGCCCAGGATCTTCACAAACACATGGAAACTGAACAACACTCTGCTGACCAACCAATGGGTCACAGAAGAAATTAGAGAAGAAATTGAACAGTTCTTACAACTAAACGATAACACCAGTACAACATATAGAAATTTATGGGACACAATGAAAGCAGTTCTATGAGGAAAATTCATAGCAGTGAAAGCCTACATACAGAAAACGGACCAAGCTCAAATAAACAACTTAAGCTGAACCTCAAGCGACTAGAAAGAGAAGAGAAAAACAAACCCAAAGCTTTCACTAGGCAAGAAATTATAAGGATCAGGGCAGAAATTAATGCAATAGAAACCCAGAGAATGGTTCAAAAAATCAATGAATCCAAAAGTTGGTTCTTTGAGAGGCTAAACAAAATTGATAGACCCATAGCCAACCTCATTAAACAAAGGAAGGAAAAGGCTCATATCTATGCTATTAGGAAGGAGAACGGAGATATTACTACCCACCCAGAGGAATTCCAGAGGATAATAAACACCTACTTTGAAATTTTATACTTCAATAAAATGGAAAATGTAGAAGAAATGGGTAGATTTCTAGACACATATGAACTCCCAAAGCTGAATAAAGAAGATATAGAAATGTTAAATGCCCCCATAACAATCTGTGAAATTGAAAATGTAATTCAAAACTTGCCAACAAAGAAAAGCGCTGGACCTGACGGTTTTACTGCTGAATTCTATAAAACTTTTAAAGAAGAGTTAGTGCCTCTACTTCTGAAGCTCTTCAATGAAATTGAAAAGGAAGCAGTACTCCCAAACTCATTCCTAGAAGCAACCATTACCCTGATTCCAAAAGCAGAGAAAGACCCAACCAAAAAAGAGAACTACAGGCCAATATCTCCAATGAATATCGATGCAAAAATCCTCAGTAAGATCCTGGAAAACAGAATACAGAGAATTATCAAAAACATTATACACCCTGACCAAGCTGGATTCATCCCAGGGATGCAAGGATGGTTTAACATATGTAAATCAATCAATGTTATACACTATATTAACAGGCTTAAGGACAAAAATCATAGGGTCATCTCAATTGATGCAGAAAAAGCGTTTGACAAAATACAACACCCATTTATGTTCAAAACTCTACAGAAGATCAGAATAGATGGTCTGTATCTCAAACTATTAAAAGCTATCTATGAGAAAACTTCAGCCAGTATCATACTAAATGGTCAAAAATTGAAACCTTTCACACTAAGATCAGGAACAAGACAAGGATGTCCTCTCTCACTACTTCTGTTCAATATAGTTCTGGAAATATTAGCCATAGCAATTAGGCAAGAGAAAGAAATAAAAGGAATAAAGATTGTAAAAGAAGAAGTTAAATTGTCATTATATGCTGACGACATGATACTCTATCTAGAGGATCCTAAAAACTCAATTAAAAAACTGCTGAACCTAATCGCCAATTTTAGCTGTGTAGCTGGTTACAAGGTCAATGTTCAAAAATCAATAGCCTCTGTATACACAAACAATGGACCCATTAAGATAGAAATTGGAGAGTCAGTCCCTTTCACAATAGAACCCCCAAAAATAAAATACCTAGGAATCAATCTAAGAAAGGAGGTGAAAGACCTCTACTCTCAAAACTATAGCACTCTGAAAAAGGAGATAGAAGATGATATCCAAAAATGGAAAGACATCCCTTGCTCCTGGGTAGGACGAACCAGTATTGTCAAAATGGCTATACTCCCAAAACTACTCTACACATTCAACGCAATCTCTATTGAAATCCCAATAGCATATTTCACAGATTTGGAGAAAAAAATTAAACTTTCATCTGGAACCACAAAAGACCTAGAATAGCCAAAGCAATTCTAAGCAACAGGGAAATGGTGGGGGGTATCACAACTCCAAACCTGAAACTATACTATAAAGCCATTGTGATAAAAACTGCATGGTACTGGCAAAGTAACAGACCCGAGGATCAATGGAGTAGACTAGAAGATCCAGAAACTACTCCAGATACACTGAGCCACCTCATCTTTGACAAAGGAGCCAAAAATCCTCAATGGAGAAAAGATAGCCTCTTTAACAAATGGTGCTGGAAAAACTGGGCTTTAACTTGCCAAAGACTAAAACTAGATCTAAGTCTTTCACCATGTACCAAGGTAAAATCAAAGTGGATAAGATACCTAAATATTAAAACAGACACTCTAAACCTACTACAAAACAGGTTAGGTAAAACTCTTGAAGACACTGGCTTAGGGAAAGACTTCTTGAACAAAACTTCTATAGCACAGATACTGGCTGAGGAAATCAACAAATGGGACCTCATTCTTTTAAAAAGCTTCTGCACAGCAAAGGAAATCACCAACAATTCAAAAAGGCAACCAACAATGTGAGAAAAAATCTTTACCAGGTGTTTCTCAGACAAGGGGCTACTATCTAGAATATATAAAGAGCTTTAAAAAATCAGCCCACCCAAATTTAATGACCCAATTCAAAAATGGGCATCTGAAATGAACAGATATTTTTTAGAGGAAGAAGTAAGAACAGCTAAGAAGCATATGAAGAAATGCTCAACATCATTAGTCATTCGAGAGATGCAGATGAAAACAACATTGAGATTTCATCTTACTCCACATAGAATGGCTGCCATTTCAGAATCAGCCAATAGCAAATGTTGGAGAGGGTACAGAGAAGAAGGAACCCTTCTCCACTGTTGGTGGACCTGTAGACTCTTACAACCCCTGTGGAGATCAGTTTGGAGATTCCTCAAAAAGCTAGGATTGGAGGTCCTGTTTGACCCAGCCATTGCCCTGTTAGGTATATACACACAAGAATTAAAAGACTCATATCACAGTGACATGTGTGCACCCATGTTTATAGCAACCCAATGTGTGATTGCCACATCTTGGAAACAACCCAAGTGTCCATCAACTGGAGACTGGATCAAAAAGCTGTGGTTCTTCTGCAGAATGGAGTATTATTCTGCCATTAAAAATGATAGGTTTGAATCATTTCTACTTAAATGGACATACCTTGAGGATATCCTCATAAGTGAAATAAATAGGTTACAGATAGATACATATCGCATCTTTTCTCTGGTATGAGAAAATGAAGATGTAAATGAGTCCTAGCATTGTATGTTATATATTGTGAAATAGAAAATGCTCAATGTAAAATAAGGTGAAAGGGGACAATGTTGAGATTGTAACAAAAAATTAAGGAAACAAATTTTATATATATGGGGGGGTGGTGGGGTGGGTGGGGCTATGGGAAAAAATGAGAATTAAGTTGTGTCTTATACTGGTACAAATCCCCATTATGGAGTGCAATCATGATGTGTATATTTAATGTACCAATAAAGATAATTAAAAAAAAAAAAGAAATCTAATCCAAGAGTTTTATAACAGAAAATAGAGATATTGGTAAGAAGATGACAGCATGTAAAAGCAGATATCAGTTCTTCAAAACAATATAGTGCTTATAGATACAACTAGTGTTCATATACAAGGAGAGACTATAGTTCTTACTTCATATGACTTGTGTAATAACAGATCTGAGAACTCAGGTTTCCTGTTTTTTTAGCTTCCCTATTTAGAAAGTTCAGGGATCTTTTCACTGAACTAAAGTTGTTTTGTTAAAGGCAAGAAGGAGAAAAAAGTGAACACAGAAGCTAAAGAAATTTCTAGAATGCTGCACAGAAGAAGGAAAACCTTCATATGTATGCTTTCTAAAATATATATAGTTTTGAAATGTACTTTTCTCTCTTAAACTTTAGGCTGACAACATAAATTACCCTCATAAAAGTATAACTAATATGCACTAATAAAGTATTAAAAATTAGCTGACATTTGTAAAATGAGTTAATTTTCCTAAAATGTTATTCTGAAAAATGTAAGGCAAAGTAGAAATACCATCTATGGGAAACCTGGTATGTTTCAGTCACCTGTGCAAGGTGCTTCACAGTTGCTCTATTATTTTACAAATAAAGAAACGGATTCAGACAGGGCATATAACTTGCTCAGTGTTCCATAATTTATTAGTAGCACCTTTGGGATGTCAGTCCAGGTGGTCTGATTTCAAAGTTCCTTTCGTGAAAATTAATATATTGATTCAGAAATATTTAAGGGACCCCATTATTTGCTTGGCATGTTGAGTGTCTATAGCAGAAGTTATACCACCGTTTTTTCAGAGAATGCACAAACTATGTGAGAATATAGAGAGATTAAAATTAATTGTTGAATTATGTGATAAGTAGATCTGTACTCTTAAAAGTATGGTCTATGAATCAGCAACAGTTTCATCAAATTGGAAATCCAATAGAGATGCAGACTCCAGGGTCCCAGCTCAGGCCTGCTGAATCATTGAGTAACCTGTATGTACTCTCAGCCAGGAAAGTTCTTATGTGGAGATTTTCAGCATTATAGGGAGTAAACCCAAAAGCTGTCAAGGACAAGGTGCCTGTACCTGGGCTTTGAAGGCAAGGGTGATGTGAAGTCCCTATTTTTCCCAAGCTACTTTCTTTTTTAAAATTAATTTTAATGCTACATTTTAAATATACATACGTATCACATTCATCACAGGGAATTTGTACCTGTACATGATAGATCTTGATTCTTCTTTTTTCCCTATTTCCATCTCCTCCATTCAATCACTCTTCTCCTATTCACAAAAGCTTTGTTCCAATTTTTTTCCTTTTTTCCTCATGTTTTCTCTTTTTTTCCTCCTCCCTAGTCCCCTCTTTCCTTTTGAACAATTTCTTCTGTTTCACATTCTCTGTTATGTCTTTCGGTCCTTATTTACACTTCAGTTTCTCATATCAGAGATACAATGTGATACTTACACACATGTGTCTCATTCATTTCACATAAGAGTATAATCTTAAGTTGTTTCCATTTAGCTATAAATGTCTCAAGTTTTTCCTTCTTTATGGCTGAGTAGTACTCCATTGTATAAAAATTCATATTTTTTAAAATCCATTTGCTACTTTATCTGTCTCTTGAATGCCATTTCTTGGAAGATTGCTCTGAAAGTAGTTATAGAAGGGTACAGACAAGACGTGCTCTTGTCTTAAAGTATAAAGGAAAAATTCAGGGAAGTAGTATAAACAATGAGGAGTGATGTATGTGTGTGTGTGTGTGTGTGTGTAGTGTGATCAAATGACTCTGATCCCACTCATTACAACAGAGAACACATAGATATCATTTATACCCTTTCCTCACCTTCGTCCCCTCTTTTCTGCTTGGTCACTCCCTCAGGTGGTTAGGGGGGGAGGGAGATTCTGGAGTATATGCCATTTTATCATCAGATGTGTAAATGAATGTGTAAGCTCTCATCTTAGGCCTGATTGGTACAGTTTAAGAATTTATTTTTGAATAAATTCATACTATGAAGTTGTATTTTCCTTGGTAAAGCTGAGCCACAACTAATCTTTGGTAAAATTTCTATTTGCTTTAAGAGCTGCAAACATTAAATGTCTTACTCTTAACTGAGCACCATTCTCATTAGGGAAAAAATTGCATTAGGGAGCCATGTGAATGCCTGAGAAGAACACATTCATCCTTGATTTTGATATTTTAAAATATAGCAGGTTGCAGAAATGCAGATTACAACATAGACATACTGTTAAAATTGCTTTTGCCATTATAAAGATAAAAATAGCTCTTGGTTCAAATTTCCTGCTGCTTCTTTCTAAATGAAGGAGTTAAATACTGAAAGGCAGGTGGATGCTGACGCTTCTTTAGAAAGAGATGAATAGAGTTGATGGCAGGAGCTACAGGGAAGCTATTGAGGCTGCAGATGCATATGCTGCCCTTACTTCCCACAAAGTTCAAAGTGGGGTGAAGCTGCCTGGGTAATTGGCTATGAAATAGCAAACCCTCTGGATCAAAATGGCCCTTGTACTTAATTACCCATGTTTTGGGCAGCGGGTAGCCACCTGGTTGATTAGTAACCCCACCTATATTTACTACCACCCAAGTTTAAGTGCCAGTATGATTGTTAAGACACTGGCATCAAGTTCAATCAGGGACCTTGTAGTTTCAAGCAGATCCAGACCCCTCACCTTCTAGCCCCCAGCAGATGGTCCTACAAAGCTCCAAGGTAAAAGCTCATTTTTCAATTGAACAGGATGAAGACATGCATAATTGAAAAAAAAAACACTACATTGAGAACAATTGTGATGAGAAGGGAACGTTTAATTTGTATAGTACTTAATCATTTGCTAAACATTTTTCATGGAATTTCTATTCCTTTTCTTTACAAAGAGTTTGTGACCAGAGTGTCAATGTGTCCATTTTTCAGGTGGATAAATTAAGATTAATGAAGGTAAATAAATTTTTCAAGGTCACAAAAGCTAATGGGCAACAGAACCAGCCCTCAGATTTGAGTCTTTTGACACAAAATCAAATCTCATTTTACAGCAGTAATTACTTTAACTCTATCCTCCCTCCAGTACTGCAGGATCTAGTTCCTATCCCATTCAGCTACAGAACCCCTTTGGGAGGGAGATACTCATGTGTGAGCCATACACTGGATCCAGCCTACAAATTGGTCACTCAGGATGACTCTTTTATTTCCCTAACAGTCAAGTGCCCCATTCTATTCTAAAGAAATGACAATGGTGGACAACTATTGGGCCCCAAGAATTATACTAAGCACCTCACGTGCATTGGCTCATTTAAGCCTTACATTATAACAACCTCATAAGATACATTATGGCATTTACCAACAGTTTTTATAGTAAAGGAAATGGAGGGGAGAGAGGTAGGTTCATACAGTAACAGAGCCAGGAAAACTAAGCAGTGTGGCTCTTGCATCTATGCTCTTAGCACTACGCAATACTGACCCATCTATGGCGAGCTGAGAAATTCAAGGGGCTGCAAGACACTTAGTGAACTGGGAGTGTGGAGAAAAGGGTCAAAGGCCACAGGTAATTATCATGCTGAGGTTAAGGGAAGGGAACAAACAAACTGGAGAAAAATCCCAAAACACTAAAATTGGCACCTCTATGTTTAATACTCTATTAGTAAATTCACCTATATTTTCTTCTTTATCCTTTTTTTCTTGGTTCTGGACATTGAACCGGGGCCAACACATCCTCAACAAGCACTTGAACTTCTCCTTTCATCTGTGCTATATCCCCAACTTCTCCTTTCATGTGTGTAGTAACTATTATCAAGTAAACTTTCAGGTAAAGAAACTGAGGCTCAGAGAGGTTAAGTTGCCTAACTCAGCTAGTGAATGGCAGATTGATGATTCATCCCTGACAGTCTGGTTTCAGAGGTAGAACAGCCATCGGGCATCTCGCTTACTGCATGTGGGCCAGGCACTGCCATGAATATTTTGTTCACAGAAGTTTATTTCATGCTCATATCTGCTCAGTGCAGCTAGTCTTACCATTATCCTTATTTCAGAGATGAGAAAACGCATGGTGAACTAGTAAGGGGGGAGACAAGGGTTCAAACTCATCTTTGTTGGTTTTTGAAGCTCTTTCCAACAGAAGATACGGAGAAAAGGAGATCGTAGCCTGTGACCTAGGATGGTTCTTCTTGTTTAGATTGGTCAGTGATGTTGCTGGACCTTTCCCTGGTTGGCTCTGGGGCTTCCAGAGTGAACTTGACAAAAAAGAGTAGCTTGGACTTCCTCTATAATGCATGGATCAGAAAAATGCAGGGGTTGCTACTTCAAAGTCACTCCTCTCTTGTCACACAGCAGGCCACCTTGTGCCTATTGTCAGGCGCTCATGGTATCTGAGAAATACTTTTCTTCCATGAATACAATAAAGCCTATAAATATAGCCATACATGTGAAAATGAGCAGGTATCATTCTTATATTGTTCTTAAAGCAGTTCTCCCAACAATTTCTACATATTAGCCAGTTTCTTTTCATTTCATTTCATGTAATTAAACAAATTAAATCTACTTTTGTAAAGCAGAATAAAACATTACTCTCAAATTAGATCTTTTGATTAATCCCATCAAACACTTGCGACAATCTTTGAGGTGATTCTTTGTAGTGGTTGCTGTCACTGTTGTTTTGCAGAGGCAGGGATTGAACCCAGGGCCTCATGTACACTAGGCAAGTGCTGTACCTCTGAGATATATCTCCAGCTGGTTTGATTTTTACTATATTCTAGAGTTTTGGTTTCAAATTAAATCATTATCAATATTAAAGCTGGAGATAAAATCACAGTGTTCCCAACAATTTACAAATTAACACAAATGTTTTAGAGCCAGAATGTCCAGCTTTATATCTCAGCTCTGCCTATAGCTGGCTGACTTTGGAGCTGGTTAGTTAAACTTTTATTGTGCTTTACTTAGCTATCAGTGAAATGAGATAACATGTTGTACTAATTGCATTGTTATAAGGGTTAAATGTGCAGATATATATAGAATATATATATATATAGATAGATATAGAATGTCTATCTATCTATCTATCTATCTATCTATCTATCTATCTATCTAGATATATATAGAATGCTTTCAATAGCATTCCAGTAGTACATACTCAATATGCACTAGCTATTGTTTTACTAGTAGAGGTCGCAGAGACAAGTAATTTCATAAGTTTTGAAGGATAGGTCAATGATGTTGTCCTTTGGGTGAGGAAAGAAATGTCATAAGATGAATGAAGAGGAACAGGTGTGGCAAGACTAGCCTGGGCTAACTGAGACACAAAAGTTTATCTGTGATTATTAGCATCTATGTTAGTTGGTCTTTCATCACTTCTGAAAAGTACCTGTTTCAAACAACGTAAAGGAGGAAGATTTATCTTGGTTCATGGTTTTAATTCCTGGCCAGCTGACTCCATTCCCTTAGGCCTGTGGCCAGGCAGAGCATCATGGGAGAAAGCAGCTCATTTGTGGTAGCTAAGAAGTGGACAGAAGGGGAAGCAATGTTATAGTAAGGGTCTAGGGAGTCCTCATGGTGGTGCCCAATGATCCACTCCTTTCAACTAGGACCCACTTGCTATTTTTGTCACCTTTCCATAATTCTTTCAAATTACGACCTCATCAATTTACTGATGAAAATTAGAATTGTTATGATTCAATCACCCTTAAAAGTTCATCAGCTAGTCTTTAAGGGATAATTTATATCCTAAGCAAAAGTATCTCAAATGGAAATTTTTTTTTCAGTATTGGGGATTGAACCCAGGGCCTCTTGCATTCTAGACAAGCACTCTTCCACTGAGCTACACCTCTGGTCCAAAAGAATTGTTCTGTAGAGGCAGTTAGAGGAAGAAGGGTTTGTTCTAGAACAATTGGATCAAGGTTCTGATCTTGTTGTTGGCCAAATAATTGTTAGATCTGAGATTCAGCACAGGTTCTGATATATAACTCCACACTAAATGTTGAGTGGGTGATTGCATGACTCTTGTAATACATTTAAACATTTCAATTTATATTATAGCACATACTCCATCCTTTCCTTACGCCATGTCAATAACATTAAAAACGTAATTGCGAAACCAGCAGACGTATAGACATAGGCCACATCCCGAGAAAAGTCTTATGCCGGAATCAGTCAGTGTCCGGTGTGTCTACTCAACATTCATTTCTACACTGAAATGGTTTTTCCAAGGGAGAAGATTCAGCCTGTTGGCATTGTAAACTGGAAGTGCTGCAGAGTTAAAATCCATGAGAATAATTTTCAAACAATGTCAAATGTGGAGTCAATGCATAGACACTACAGTTTCCTTGTCCCTCAGTTGGGACAGCTGAGGAATATTCTCCCAGAGTTGCACAGAAGGACTATGCTTCAATCACTCACAGTGGTAACCAAGTTGAGCACATACTTTATTGATGTTCTTTCCTTTGCTGTGTCAGTGCCTATTTCCCTCTTGGTTTTTACTGGGCTCACATCTTAAAAGACTACTGATTTTTCACCCCTTTTTTTCAGATTGTGCTCTCATGAAGGGAACTCAATCTAAGACAGAAGAATATTATGTTCCAGAAAATACTTAGAAGTCATGTTACTGATCTGTGAAAACAAAATTCCCATTATTCCTCACATACTTTGTTTTTCTGCCTGTAAAATGGAACTGGATGGGTAGTGATGTTTCTTCACATGTGAATCAATATTCTTTTTCTTCCCTTATTGTTCTTGCCTTCTCACATGTCAGTAGGAAATACAGTAAAATATTAAAGTCTAGGCAAATAGGTAGACTTACCTAGGCAACAAGCATCTGGTGTGTCTATTTTCTTCTTTGTGAAAGGTACAGAAAAGTACCCTGGGCTATTATATCATGTCATTTTAGTCAAATATGACTATGCACATTTTACTTTTATTTTTAATTGCATTTGAAGCTAAGAATGTGAAAAGCCATATATATTTTGGGAATAGAGTATTTCATCATTATTTTAATTACAGTTGTTCCCTTAATATTCATTTAATTCTGATGCAAGACTGGTTTTGGAATTTAATCTAAAATCCATCAGACTTATTGCTTTTCAAGTTACATAAAGGTTATGTTACTGGTAGGTTATTTAGGCAAAGAAATCAAGCATATTTTATGATGTAGACATCAGTAAGTATTTACATATGTGGTATGGGCACACACAATCTTGCTCTATCTAGCTTGTATGACAAGAGCATAGTCTCTCAATCTGGGGTCCCTTGAGAAGTGATTTTATTCTGTCACGAGACAAATGTATTGAAAAAGGCTACTGCCAACACGACTTTCATGTTTTCACTTTTGTTCCCTTCATTTTCAAAGAACCTGTTCTAGATGCATTCCAGTGCATGAATAAGGGGAAAGTAATAATGATACCATTGTGCAGCCTCACAAATCTAGTGAGGTTTTCAGCTGGCTAGAAGTCTTAGCACCTCATTCTATATTAATGGAGTGAGAGGATTTCACTATATTTCTTGTAATTCAGGCAAGAAGAAGGGAAAAAGTACAGCTCTAATTTATCTGAAGCTTATAAGTATGGGTCAAATATAATTTGACAGAGTTAGATTATGTCTTACTTGCTTTCCTCTTTGGTAATACACAGTTGTCCAGCTCCAAGGCAAGAAAACATGGTGAAGGGCCTGGGTGGAGGAAAGTTGCTCCTTCATGGCTGACAGGAAACAGAGACACAATGAAGGAGTTGAGGAGGGTGACATACTCTGTCAGATCATGCCCACAAGCTAGGCCTCGCCTCTGACTAGAAAGTCAACTATGAAATACGCTTAATTCAATCCTTTTCCAAACACATGAGGCTTTGGGTGATATTTTAGATCTAAACCACAGTATCTTGTAATTGGTTTTTATTAAGGTTGTGATTATCATCTTTATGTTCTTTGATATGTTTGAGTAGGTCTCATTCATTAAAGTCAGCAATTTTCAGTGCTGAGAAGGGTTTAATGTCCTTCCAAGAAAGACGAATGTGGAAGCTCAGAGATCATACCAGTCATATACACAGCCTTTGTGAGCACCTCAAACTCTGAATTTATAGGTCAACTTAAATTTATTCAATTTGGAAGAATTTAATGAAGGAAGGAAAACTGTTCCTCTCTTTCTTTCCTTTACTCTGAAGCTAAAGATAAAAGATCAAGATTTTATTCAGTCAACAGCCTCTGCTCACTTGTAGTCCTGTAGTGTAATTGTTGCAGTAGAGAATATAGACCACAAGGGAAAAAGAACTGCTTTTTGTATAAGCTGGAGAATATTTTGGCAACTAAAAAACGATTTGAAATTGTGTGAAACATTAATAAAACAATTTAAAATGCAGAATTGCAGAATCTTAATATGAGAAGTAAACTTGAAAGCACTAGGTGAGTGTTTTTGTCAATGTAAAAAAATCTCTTTGCATTTGCTTGCATACTTCTAATGATGGTATCTTAGCCACCTCCTCAAAGAAGCTTACCAAATCTCTACATAGGTCTAATGTTTGGAAAGAAAATTATTTTTCTACTAAGTCATTTTCACTTTAATGCACATGAAAATGATAGAAAAGAATCAAGCAAGCCATTTGCTAACAAGAGATTCCAAGGCACTGTCTTTATGATGAGCAACTGATGTTAAATCAATTTGATTTCCTTCTGTGACAGACTTGCTGGTCTTGAATAAAAAGTGGGGCAATCAATGTAGAACACATCTGGACTTCACTAAAACTTTGTGGATCTGCAAGGTATTTCCATTAATGAGCAAGGGATATCAGGCCTGGACTGTACTATTACATGCATCTTACTACAGGGGCACTAAATAGTGCTTTGGGCAGAACCTGGAACAACATATGCCAGAGACCATATAGTTTTCTCCTGGAGCTTTTAAATTTTTTTCCTGCAACGTCTGGAATGAGAGAAATAAGAAAATTCTTGCTAAATTTACAGAAGATACAACATTGGGAAATGAGACTGGAGGTTGAAGGGAAATGAACTCTAAAAATTCCTTGCAAGGTAAGAGCAGACACCAAGGTGACCTTGACCAATTAGAAAAGTGGTCTGTCAAAGAGAGGCTGACTTTTGATGTTCAACAGGGACAGTGCTGGGCAATACGTTGCTCCTCAAATCCAAAACACATGAATACCTGCTGAGGAATGACTGGCGAAACCATTACTCTGAATCACACCTTGAATAGATGGAAATAAGACAGGGCCATTGTTTAAAGAGCTGAGGTGGGCCTGGGTTTTGTGAACAGTGCTATGATGTGAAAAAACCAGGACATAATTCTTGTCCTATATTCTGCATCAAGAGGAACTTTATTAGATGCACACAGGCATCCAGCATGTTGGTCTTCACATAAAGCATGAAGCAGAAAAGCTGGAACAGCTATCAAACTAAAAGGAATAAAAAACCTTCCTGGAGACTATATGAGAAAAGCTGAAATCATTCAATTGGATGTGAGTTTCAGCTTGATTCTTTACTTGCCTTTCTTCCACCTGAGTTCTCTCATTCCAATGCTTGTGAAGTTTTGTCTCAAGATGTCCCTGTTCAGAGACGTTTATCACAGTATTCCAAATTTGGCTTAAGCTATTTCTGATGTTTGGTCACATGTGTATAGTTAAGTCAGTACATTTGATGCTAAATGGTGTGCCTTGTTCCATAGCAGTATTGTAGTGACCATTACACTGATAACTAATCTGAGGTAGCTTTCAGTAGGTACCTGATAAGTGTTTGTTGTTTGACAGAATGAAGCAAGATTTAATTTGCTTTCTCAAACTGGGCTCCTATCTGTGCAAACCAAAATAATGTAAGAATCCTTAAGGATTAATATGATTAATTATAAACTTTGAGTTGCTTAAGATGTTGGGAACACTCTCTAGAAAGGCATGTAAAATGAAGAAAAGGATAACTTCAGGGTAGCATTACTGGTGTCTCCAAGTGGAGAAATATAAAAATGATTTAGAATGATTATTTGTTTCGTAACCAATTTTCTTCAGTTAACCTGCCTGATTGTGTCCAAAGGGCCTTGCATGGTACCTGGAACCGAGCAGATTCCAGACACATGCTCGTGATTGTTCTATGAATTTCATTTTGTTTCTTAAACAGGATATATGAATACTGATTTTTTCAGACCTGAGTAGTGGCATTTCCAAGTATTCTTGAGATTTTTTTTTTTTTTTTGAGATAGCGTTTTAAGTTCAGGCTGGTCCTGAACTCAGCCTTGTACTCAGCAATCCTCCTGCTTCTGCCTGGCAAGTGCTGGGATTACAGGTGTGACCCCCCCATGCCTGGCATTGTAGTTTGTGGTACTGATTGCTGGTAGGCATGAGTCTCCATACCCGGCACTATTGTATGTAGTTAGCAGGCATCGAACCCTGGCCCTTGCTCTTGCAAGGGAGGTGCTAGAACTACTGAGCTAAATACCCAGCCTCCTCCCCCCCTTTTTTCAGACAGAGTCATGTTGTGTAGTTGAGGCTGGTCCTGAGCTCACTATGTAACCAAGGCCATCCTGGAACTCACAGCAATTCTCCTGTCTCTGCCTCCTCAGCACTAGGATTATAGGAGTGAGCCACCATGCCCAGAACTGTGATATGTGATTCTGATTACTGGCGAGCATGTCACCACCACTGCTGACATTGTTGTATATGGTTACCAGGGATCAAACTCGAACCCTTGTGCTTGCAAGGAAGGCGCCAGAACCACTGAACTAAATCCCTGGCCCCTGTGCTTGAGCTTCAGTGCAATGTACTATTAGTTACTCAACCACCCTCTAAAACATAGTGAAATGGATACCCAGTTTAAACCTGAAGAACTCTGTCTTGAACATATACTAAAGCTAATATTTCATCACTGAACTAGATGACTTAAAAATTACAAGTCAGTACCCTCTTCACACTCTAATATTAGAAGTTTTGCTTATATCATTTATCTTTCATAAAATGATAAACTTTGTATTTTAATTTCTATCAGTACATGTTTGCAGTATATAATATTTACATGCCATTTGTGGAGTAGGTACAGATACATAAAACATCTTACTTCCTTTTTTCATCCCCTTTCTCTTTCCTCTCCCTCATGCCATATTTTGGTGATCTCTTGCAAAAGACCTGTCTCTTTCCATTATTTACTGGGGTGGGAGGAGATTGAGACAGTGCCTCACTATGTAGTTCAGGCTGGTCCTGCATTTACTATGTAGCCCAGGCTGTCCTTGAACTCACAGTGATGTTCCTGTCTCAGTTTTGTAAGTGCTGGGATTATAAGCGAATGCTACTATACTAAGGTCCATTATCTTATTTTTTATCATGTTCTTTAATTCATATTTTGAGTTCTATTGTAAGATAAGTATTGTAGTATTTAAATTTGTGCATCTGTTTTATTTCATTTTACATTATGGCCTTAGAGTGCATCCATTTTCCTACAAATGACTTGTTTACCCTTCACTATTATGAACATTCTGGTGTTTTAAATAAATAAGGGGAGCTATACCTGGGTATTTGGATTAACTGTATTCGTTCAAAATGAGTCTTACTATTGACTACAGTGATGTAAATAACTAAGAAGTCCTTTAGTTAAAAAAAATTGGGATGTTTAGTAAGGTAAATTCCAACTAGATTGAGTTCTGTAGTTTTGTTGATTCTTTCTATAAAGCTGTTTCATTGTATATGCAAATAGGTGTGGGACAAGTGATCACAGATATAAATGGCCACCTAGTGATTCAGGAAAGACTCATTTCTTCTACCACTTCATCCATCGAGATCTAAAAGGCTGCCTGAAACTTCTTAGTTTAAAATTCCCAAAATAAAGAAAGTCCCTTGATTATTATTTATTTATTTATTTATTTATTTATTTATTTTTGAGACAGGGTCTGACTTTGTAGTTCAGGCTGGCCCTAAGCTCAGCCTCAAACTCACATCACAGCAATCTTCCTGCCTCTGCCTCCCGAGTGCTGTAATTACAGGTGTGAGCCACCACGCCCGGCACTGTGGTATGTGGTACTGATTGCTGCTGGGGTGAGTCTTCACGCCCAACATTATTATGTGGTTACCGGGGATCGAACCTGGGCCCTTGTGCTTGCAAGACAGGCTCTGGAACCACTGAGCTATATCCCCGGCCCAGTCCCTTGATAGTTGACAATGATACACTCTGCCAATAAATCTCCAATGAGAAGACAGAAGAGAGACCTTATTCTTGATATAACACTTTTTCATTTTTAGAAAAGCAGAAAAATCTTGAGGTGTTCTACATGTTCAAATATTTATAATCAATCATTGTCCCTTGACAGTCCCAAGCAGAATGAGTGTGACATTAAAAAAAAATTAAGCCAAAAAGATATCTTAAGATATATCCACAAAGAAAAGCATCTCAGAATTTTGGTTTCTCTGAATTCTATTGTGCTATATTTAGGATTTCTCTCCCAAAAGTCTCTCAGATCTAGAACTTAAAACCCTTCCTCCAGAGAAATCCTTCAATCCCTGGCAAACTAGGACACTTACCCTAGCTATAGAAAACTGGCTAAGTAACTCTAGCTAGTTATATGACTCTGGCTGAGTAAGTTACTTCTCACCAGGCTTCAACTTTCTTATCTGTGAAAGGAGGAATTGAGATGGGCCTGAAGCCATTTTCAAGTCCCTATTTCCGTGGCCTCCTAGAAGTGCATCCTCTGGGTTTGACTCCGTATCCATTCTTAGAAAGAGATTCTACCTATCTGTGCCCTATTTATATTGTATCCTTTCTCTGGTATGAGAAAATAAAGGTGTGAATGAGTCCTAGAATTGTATGTTATATATTGTGAAATAGAAAATGCTAAATGTAAAATAAGAAGAAGGAGGAAAATGTTGAGATTGTAACAAAAAAGTAAGGAAACAAATTTTATGTATGTGGGGGGATGATAGGTTGGGTAGGGCTATGGGAAAAAATGAGAATTAAGTTGTGTCTTATACTGGTACAAATCCCCATTATGGAGTGCAATCATGATGTGTATATGTAATGTACCAATAAATATTAAAAAATTAAAAAAAAGAAAGAGATTGTAAGAGATAATTGCAAGATAATAGTTATCTCTGCTGATAGCATTCTCCGGAGTTATAAAAAGTCTCCAAGTAATCCTATTTTTCTTGAATGGGGAGCTGTATCTTTGTTCATTTATGTATGAATCTACTTTTGTTTTCCATCCATACTTTATTGAAAGTTCCAGAATATTTCTACCCATTTTGTAAGGCATTACATCTGCTTTGCATTTTAAAATTCATGCTTTTTTCCCTTCAGCATTTAAAGTATCTTTGCTCATTCTGACACTCAGCTTTGGCAAATAAGTCCATAACTATAATACCCATGTTTTCCATGTTGTTATTGATGTAGTACAGAGCACAGTACCCTAAAATATAATGTTTTGACATGTCAAATATTGGAGGTTGAAAGGCTTTGAGAAATGGCAGATACAAAAAAAGGGACTATCTGGCTGGCCTTTTCCCTCTTCCTTGCAGCAGGATCCCTGCAAACAAGGATTGTCCTCCCTGTACCAAGAAAAAAGGAATAACTTAGTTACCTCTGAAGAACATCAAGAAGAATCTGAATAAATCAGTCTTGTTATGTCTCCTCCAGTTGGCCACTCTTAACTCAAATCCATTGTTTTCTCATAACTTCACTCTTCAACTAACCTAGAATGGAAATACCTGGCTCAATTATTTTACTGGGTCTTTATTTCCCATACCATATCAAAATAACATGAAAAAAAATTATATGGTATCTTGGTGATCTGCCTTTGTTAGCTATATTTTTAGGCCCATTCAGGAACCTCTAGAGGGTGGGAGAATATGTTTTCTTCCCTTATGTTACCAAGTTGGCCAAGTTTCTATTCAGCTTTTTAATGCAGGTGTAGTTGGCTCTTGTGTCATCACTCTTCTTCTCTGCGTTTTTAGTGGGGACATAGTGACAAGGTAGACTGTGATGTAACAAAGCATAGTAGCATAGTTTCCTGAAGTGGGGGTGCATATTTTGTTGCTCTTTATTGGCTGAAATCTTTCACAGGACCAATAGTTTCAGAGAGTGGTCCATCATTTCTAAGTGGTTTCTTCTGGAAGCAGTGCAGCATAGTCAGAGTGACTCACCCATTTGATCCCTAATTTTGGTTTGGCTACGTACCACCTATATGACTTTGAGCAGTCTACTTAATCTCTTGAGTATAAATTACAGGGACAGTCGCTTAAGTGTACACTATAGCAGGGAGAATAACTTTGTTTGCTGCTGCATTCCTAATGCATGATTTATAGTTTATAGTTGATGAGCTATTGATGTATAGGCAAAAGACCCTTTTAAATTTCTAGCCTGTCAATAAGGATCATTAGCCCTATGCTAAGGGTTGAAGCAGGATTAAATAAGAATGTGGGTTGTCAAGTGGCTAAGACTGTTATATCAGAATGGCCACTGTAAATGGCATGTACCCTTCACTAAGGGACTTAGTTCCTTCTCCACTCTACCTCCTTGCCTATATAAAACAACTTTCTGTAGCTTTATGAAGCATCCTACAACCAGGCTTTCTTGCCTCCCCAAATCTTTCCACTTGAAGTTCAGCTCTCATTGCTCTGCACTTTCACAGAATTCCAGAATGATACTTGGTTATGTTTTATGTTATAGGCGATTGTGTCTGTTATTAAGTTAGTGTTTCTAAACTCTAAATCCACCCTCGTTTTCTGTGCTGCTGATGGGAATTTCTAAGCACGCTCTTGTTCCAGCAAACTGACTTCCTGTTAGGCTATAATAAAAGTCACAAGAGGGAGATTATAATGTTGGGTGAAAAGGGACTTGCTCTTTTAGGCCTGTTCCTAGTGGGCTTTTTGCTCTCTTACTTGCTAATCCTATGAGAAGCACCTCACTTTAGTTTTTCTTCCTCACTTTAGCAGCAGTTGGACCTTCTTGTGGTAGTACTTTAATTTGCGTTTCAGTTTTTGCAACAGTTGTAAAACAAACTTCATTGTACTCTATATCCCCTCCACCATACTCACCCTCAGTCTCAAGGACAGCAGTGTTGCCAGCACCCCTTCCTCTCAGGTTTGTACTCCATTGTGGTTTATATCTGGATGTCCCTGAAAAGCCTCATGCTTTAGTAGGTGGGACTTTGAGGAGATGATTGGATTTTAGAGATTAGTCCACTGATGAGTTTATAGCTAAATGTGAAGTTGAAAGTTGGAGTCTGGTCAAAGGAGTTCACTCCTTGGGGGGAGCAGTCTCCTGGAAGAGTTTACCCCTCTCCCAACTAATTTCCCTTCTCTCTTTGCTTCTCTGCTGCCACTCCATGAGCTATTTCTCCTCTGCTGTTCCCTCTGTTATCGTGTGCTGCCTTGGAGCCAGCTGACCATAGGCTGTAAACCTGGGCCAAACTAAATGTTTTTTCCTTTAAGTTTCAGGTGTCAGATACTTTGTCATGTGATGAAGAAAGCAACTAAGACATTTCAAACCCACAGAATCCTTCCCTTTAGCTTAGAGACACCAGTAGATCATGCTCTGTACTCCATTCCAGTTTCTGCTCTGAGGTGCCCTTTTCTGTGCCTCTATTGTCAATAATTCCTCCCTTTAGTCCCTACAGCCTTAAGGTAATAGCTGTTCCCTCCTGTAGTTACCACCTCCATGGTATCCAAAAGCTCTTGTTTCCCCCCTTTCAACACCTAAGCAACAGTTTTAGGCTTGGTTAATGGTTGTTTCATATTAAATGCTCTTCATTCAATGAGCTGGTATGGTCTCTCTCTGTTTTAGTTAGTATTTCATAGCTGAGACATCATACCTAACTCCCTCAAGTTAGAGGGGGTTAGATTTATTTTGGCTTAGAGTTTGTAGATGTTTCATTCCATCACTGGCTGGAACCAAGGTAGAGCAGCATGGTAGAGAAGAAAAAGTCCATGGTAGGGCAGCAGAATGCAGCAAGCAGTAAGGCTGATTTCATTCTATCCCTTTATATTCCACACAGGTTACAAGCATATTAATAGATGTCAGCCACACCCAGGGTGGAACTTCCCTTGTCCGCACCCAGAACTGTACTAAATTAATTTGGTTATCACGTACTCGTAATTTCAGAATCACATACCATAATCCTTCCCAGAGCCCCACCTATGAGTGCATGAGGCTTTGGAGGAATCTAGATAGACACTTTGACAGTTTGTGACTGGCACTTGACCACCATAAGGTTACCAAAGTAGATCCCCATTGTCTTTGAGGACTCTAAGGAAGATATTTATCTAACTTTTCTTTTGTGCTCCCACTTTTTATCATATGCCACATAGAGTTAGTGCTCAAGAAACATTTGAATTTATCAAACTTATTTAGTGAACTAAATAAAACTATTCATTCAGGCACACATTCCCTGAGTTATGAATCATTTCTTTATTTTTCTCTTGGTCACACAAGTTAATTCAAGGATGTGAAAGGAATCATTGAGTTAAAATGCATCTATGAATGAACCTGTTCCACCTTCTTTCTCAAAGTGTGGTCATGACACAACTTGTATTCCATTCAAGTTTCATCAGATCTCAGTCTCTTTGATTGAACTCTCCTCTTCTCCCAAGATAGGATCCTGTTCCCCATTTCTGTGCACTTGTGCTGTCAGACTGACATCCCTTCATTATGCTGCTCACAGTGCTAGGTTGGCTATGTACCTGTCCTTCTTGCATTACTTCCTTGAGGTCAGGGGCTGGGGCTTTCATTGGTATCTATCTACAAGGTATGTAGAATGCAGTCAGATTAATTTTAGGGACAAAGTAATAAAATATTTGTATTATCAGTGCTCATGAGGATTTCACTATGTGTGCTTATATAATTATTTACAGAAATAGTAAAATCTTAGTATTAATCCTGGGCTTCTACCATTTGCCCTTTTTCATTTTCTGTTCTTAGCTTTTTCTAAATTTCTTACTATTATTTGTAATTTGCATTACAGATAACCTTTCTTCTAACAACTTATTAGAGATTATTAACAGACAGGTTATTAAAAGTATCTTTTTGAAATATTTATTGCAGTATTTGTGCATATGTGTATGTAACCTTTGGATTTGTAGAAGGAACACAGTCTCATTTTTAGGTGATCTATGTTTGCTTTTTAATGTTGATTCCTATAACAACTTAGGTTTGAGTTGGCAACAGCAGACATCAAATAAACTATACAGAGATGGAATCTCAGAAAAAGATTATGCTAACAGCAATTTCCAACTCTATGGGAAAGTGCATAAATTCATGAGTTGGCAAGGAAAATTGTCTCCCTTGACTCTTTGTAGTATAACGAGGATGTTCTACTTATTTTTAAATGATGCCTTTAGAAGCCAGCAACAAAAGGTATCATTTATATTTCTACAAAGGGATTTTTAAAATCATTTTTTCAACCTATGGAAGGTTTTCATATTTCTTCAGCTTCATTTTTCTGTCTCCTCTGGAAGACATGTGCTGTTCTTCATGAATTAAAGGAAGGTATAGAAATGTAAATGTTGCAGATTATAAAATTGTCCAAAAGGACTGTCTGCTAAATTGATTTCAAGGCTATATGAGACGTTGTATGCTTAGACAAAAGAGAATTGGGAATTAACAAAAAAGAAGAGATTTAAATAACTTAAGGCAGAGAACTATGAATATATGTGCAGCTTAATAAAAATGGATTTGTGTAGAAGTAAGATATCAGATTATTCAATTTAATTATCTACCATCTTTAGTATATTCTTATTCTCAAATGGCATTCATTGCATAAAATATAATTCTTTATTTCAAATGTGGGACAGTGTGAGAGCTACTAGTACAGTGTAAAGAAAGGAAAACATGCTATATATATATATATATATATATATATATATATATATATATATATACATATATATATATATAATTTTAAGGACAAGTTTAACGTCAACCAGGGTATATATACTGATTTGAGAGTTCTATATATGCAAACCAAGCCTATTCTATTAGAATGATTACTACTACACTGACAGAAAGGATAATTTAAAAACTTGATAGATACTTCATTTGAAAGAGGATGTGGATTAAAATGGTGAGGATATGGATCAAAAATTTAGTTTTAGGGCTGGGGAGTTAGCTCAGTGGTTCCGGCACCTGTCTTGCAAGCGCAAGGGCCCAGGTTCGATTCCCCGGTAACCACATACCATACTGGGTGTGGAGACTCACGCCCAGCAGCAACCAGTACCACATACCACAATGCCAAGTGTGGTGGTTCATGCCTGTAATCCCAGCACTCGGGAGGCAGAGGCAGGAGGATTACTGTGATGTGAGTTGGAGGCTGAGCTCAGGGCCAGCCTGATCCACAAACCAAGACCCTGTCTCAAAAAAAGAAAAAAAATTTAGTTTTAATGATTAGTTTAACCAATGATTCATTTTCATAAGTGTTTATAAGAAATACAGTGAATATTCATTTATCCAGAAGCTAGATGTTTATTTATTTAGTTTTTATTTTTTAAAATTGAAATCTTTATTGTTACATTACATATACACATTATGATTGTACTGAACAATGAGAATTTGTACCAGTATATGACACAACTCAATTCTTATTTTTTTCCCATAGCCCTACCCACCCTACCACCCCACCCCCTATATATATAAGCTTTGTTTCCGTTCTTTTTTGTTATAATCTCATTATTTTTCCCTCTTCACCCCATTTCGCTTTGAGTATTTTCTTTTTTTTTTTTTTTAAGGTTTTTTTGAGACAGGGTCTCGCTTTGTGGTTCAGGCTGGCCCTGAGCTCAGCCTCCAACTCACATCACAGCAATTCTCCTGCCTCTGTCTCCCGAGTGCTGGGATTACAGGCGTGAGCCACCACGCCTGGCACTGTGGTATGTGGTACTGATTGCTGCTGGGGTGAGTCTCCACGCCCAGTATTGTTATGTGGTAACCGGGAATCCAACCGGGTCCTTGCGCTTGCAAGATGCGCTGGAACCACTGAGCTATATCCCCAGCCCTCGCTTTGAGTATTTTCTATTTCACAACATATAACATACATTCTAGAACTCATTTACATCTTCATTTTCTCATACCAAAGAAAAGATACAATATTTACACATCTGTGACCTATTTATTTCACTTATTAGGATGTCCTCAAGGTATGTCCATTTAAGTATAAATGATTCAAACTTATCATTTTTTATGGCAGAGTAATACTTCATTCTGTAGAAGGACCACAGCTTTTTTATCCAGTCTCCAGTTGATGGACATTTGGGTTGTTTCAAAGATTTAGCAATCACAAACTGAACTGCTATAAACATGAGTGTACATATATGTCACTGTGATATGAATCTTTTAATTATTTTGTGAGGATGTTTATTTTTTAATACTATCTTAATTCCTTTTGCTCTATTATGAATGTTCTAGAGTGATTTTATCCCTTTATTTCTTTGAGAACTCAAAGTTGGTTCTGATTTTGAAGTTTTTTGGAATATAAGGATAATATTTTCAATTGAAGATAAGCTATTATTTTTGGATCCAGATTACATAACTAATTTGAACCCAACAGCTCACCATTTGCCAAATGGAAAGTCCCTCATAAAAGAATATATAAATGTCAACAGAAAACAAAGATCAACATTATGAACATGGGCCAAAGTTTGCATATTGCTGGGATCAAGAAGGCCCATTATAAACAATGGTCATGATGAGCAGTTATTATGTGAAAGGCCACCTGTCAGAAGATGCTACATAGGTAGAGGACACTGGGATTCATGACACATCTGCATGAGAAGAAGGTGGATATTATACAGAGAAGAAAGTGGATGTTGTGATGGAATGAGCTGAGTTTGAAGAGTAGGGTGAAGTAGGTAGTGATTATGAACTATTGGGAAACTCTATTTTCTGACATTCAAATAACATCATGGTGTGGTATACCCTAAGCACTAATATAATTATTCTGTCTGCTGCCTACATAAGTTTTAACTAGCTGTATGCTGGAAAATTGATATGCTCAGTTGGTTCTCAGTAATATTGAAAAATGACTCATTTTAACAAATTACAAGGAGTTGATGATTGGTTAAAGATGCATCATAATAAAGATCTGCAGTGAAACAAGGGAAACATACTAGAAAGTCCAGGGCCTGTACGTTCCTCTCTCTAATCCAGTTGTCAATAGCCAATAGCCAAAGTTGATATTGTTTTTAAAATTACTCTTCAAATACTAACTTTGACAGCCACAGATTTGTCTTGTGCTTTTGCATTCTGCTAGCCTTAGTGTAGCCAGAAATAAATCACAAGAGATTTAGATGGCACTTATTAGCTTATTATATGCATACAACTACAAGGATACATTTTCTAGGAATCCAGAAATTCTTGCAAGCATTGGGAACCTACAGAATGCACGGCAGGATTCCAACCTGTCAGCTAATAGCACTGTAAATATCACTGATTATTCTCTTTTTTAAAAAGCAGTATTAAAAGCTCAATCAACTGACTAACTGAGAGGACAAATGATACAATGGGTGACTCACTGAATTATCAAAGCTTTGCATAGCACCTCAGAGAACACTTTTCCTAATGAGTGAAATGTCAGGTCCTAATAGCTGGTTAGTTTGGATATGATAATCAGAAATGAAGTAGTTAAAAGGATTGTTAATTTTAAAAACCCTGATTAGGGGTCAGGATGAGACTTAGAAGAGATCTGTAATGACAGTGTGCTTTGGGGAAACGTGCTTACCTAATACAATGGGATATCCATTAGCTACCATTGTCACACTTTCTTTGGTGTCAGAAGTGCACAGTGACTTCAATATCTGAAAATTGGAAGGATACTATTTGTCACTGGCAGCACAGGTAATCTTCTGAGGGCATTAAATTCAAGGATATGTGTATGTGGGTGGCAGGATATAGCAGTGTGGCATACTGAAATAAGCCTTTATTATTTTTTTTTCCAGAGTGATCTTGTTCTGCATATACTTGCTTATTAACTTTTCCATCTTGTTCAACCTATTTGACAGGAACTCTACAATCAGAAGCCAAATGTAGTACAGAAAGAGAGAAACAGAAGAAGCTTTTTACTAGTTATCAGAAAATGAGCATTGGTTCTTCAATTATTTGAGGGAGAGAGGGTAAGCAAAGCACTGTTTCTGTGGTCTCTCAATGAGTGTGATGGAAGAAACTTTTACTGTTTTTTTTAGTGAATGTCTGACAGCAGTCTATTTAAGGCTGACAATAACACTGTGTCAGAAAAATCTGTTGAGCAAATTGAGGCAGTATAAAGTGTGAAGTAAGATAAATAGTCCATTGTCGGGAGCCATGACACCATGATGTAATGATGCTTAAAAGCAAGACGATATAGCATAAGATCCTTACAAAATCAGGATTGTCTCTACCTTCTGAGACATCTCATACTTCCTTGGGTTATAAATGAACCTAAGATTATCTTTACCCTCTGAGACATCTGATACCCCCAATGAACCAACCTAATAAACAGTGGCAAGCTCAAGATGTTTCATATTTGCTAGCTGGAGCAGCATTCATCAGGCCCAAAGTTCAGCTTTTTCTCTTAGTCTCATTTATATCTATTTATTAATTATTTTTCCTTGTACTGTTGTAAGTCAGGGGAGACTAGAACTTACTGAAAATGTTCTAGTATTGGTCCCTTTTCCTGTCCCCTGTGTTTGGTGCCCATCATGGATCGGAATCGAATCCATGGGTAAACTTGCTTGTGAGATAGACCTGGAATAAGAGGGACAGCACCAGGATCTCCCAGGATGATTGCCAGATGCAGCGTAGGGACACTGATGGTAAGTGTGTTCAGCTGGGGGCAATCTTGTATCTTGGCTGAGTTGGAAATAAGGGTCAATCTCTGTCATCAGATCAGTGTAACTTTGTCAAGTTGCTTAAATCACTATCAAAGAAAGCTATGTATCTGGTATTAAAGAATGTTGTGATAAAATTTCTAAAAGACATAGGAAGGCACATTCCATCTTTTTACAAGGCAGAAACATTATACAATCATGGGAACCATTCTCAGTGAGGTACAACATAGAGGTGATTGTCTTTCCACTCAGATGCTACCTACTTGGGCCTTAATTCACTCTGCCCTTAAATCTTTTCACTCAGTTCAGGAAACTTTAGATTCTGTGTTTAATTTAGTTAAAGCGACCATAGCTACTCCTCCCTCCATGCACTCCTGTGGCCATGTTTCTGCTTGTTGAGTTTCTCCCCCCATTTACTTTCATCTCACTGAGGCTTCTGCTCCACTACAGCAGGCTGTATCAGCCCTGTCTGAAGAGAAACCTAATCCACTAGCCCCATAGTTTCCTCAGGTACCCCCAAAAGGTCTTGTTGCTTTTCTTCTAAATCCTACTCAGAGGACCATTCCCTACCACCATACCCTACAAAAAGCTACAACAGTGGGCAAGATGATTGAAGATCCTTTGTACTTTCCTATCTCAATTTCACTTAACCCTGACAACCTGTAGGTGGACATGTATGTTCACATGTCATTTGATTTTAGCATTCTAAAAGATCTCAGGCAAAGCTTGCTAACAAATGGGGTCCAAAGCCCCTAGGTTTGTTGGGCAGTGTACTTCACACTTACTCTCTGGCTCTATATGATGTTTTTCATCTTGGAAAAAAGGTGCCTATCAGTATCTTCATTTTGAGATGGAATTGCATTCCATCATTAGGAAACATGCTCATATGAATCCTCCAGGAGATTAGTTACTGTCAATATGTTATCTGGAACGGATTAATTTTCAAGTTTAAACAGGTAGGCCTATTGCCCAGTGTTACTCTTTCTCCAGCTAGAAGACTCTTTGTGGAGCACTTGGGCCTCTGTGCCAGTTGACTGTGTGCCAATGTAATCTTTTACTCAAATTTTGCAAGGGTTGGTGGAACCTTATATGTAATTTGTAGTGAGGTTATGGCAAATGATTAGAAGGCAGATTTCTAATTCCTAGGCAACATACATCCTGATTTTACTACTAGCCTATGAGAATGTTAGTCTGGATTGCAAATAGGCAACAAATCCTGTTTGCTCTTCTAATGATCTTGGAACATATTTTAAGGCATGTCAAAGTACTGGGTCTTCTTCATACAGTGTGGCTCTGATGGTTCAAGCCATCTTCCAATATTTATGTGGAGCATGCAATGACTAAATGTTTTAGATATAGGAAAATGGAGCATCTCAGAAAAAAAACCCCTGCAAAATGAAAGGTACTTTACAAGCTGACTCAAAGTCACTGGGTCAGGTAGCCAAAGAAAATAAGTTACTGCCCGGCCTTTGATCATGCTGCTGAAAAGGCATTCACTGAGCTAAAGCTTTATCACTCCAAATATGACAACAGTGGTGCATTACTGTCAGCAAAATGAAAATTAGGCCTTTCCCAGAGTCTAGGAAATAAAAGGGGATCAGGACGTGAGACTCCAGTCCCTCTGAATCAGCTGTACCCAGTTCAGACCCATGTACAAGTACAAAACAGAATGGTGTGAGTCTCCAGAGGAACATTTTTTCCCGTATGAGGGGAACACTCAGGAGCTCAGGATTATATCTTCCCTCTGCCTAGAGAGTTCACCTGTTAGGAAGTGAAACTCTCTTCTCTGTCCCCACAGGGATTTATGGGCCCCCATTGCCCCTAACAGTTGGTTTGATACTTGGGAAATTCTAACTTTAAAAGGCACTACTGTTATTCTGGCTGTTATTGATTCTGATTGTACTTCTGAATTGCATGTTCCTGATAGCTTTACAGGATTTGGGATAATGAACTAGGAGATTATATTGTACATTTGTTGTTCTTGCCTAAACCAAAATTCAATAATGTTAGCTTTAAAAATTCCTGAGCATATCCTCAGCCAAAAATTACCAAAGAAGAGATTTATTTCACCCAAGAGATTTCTAAAAACTGGGCCATTTAGAAAATTAAATTACAAGGGCCTGGTGGTCAATTGAGACACATTTGTCCTTACATAGCTCCTATACCTGTAAATTTACAGAACAGAGATTTATTGGAAGAATGGAAAATCATGGTGACTATTTTGCCTCTTGAAACCACACCTGTTCAACAAATGATGCATGAAATAGGATATGAACTGGGTAAAGGGTTAGCCAAGCAACTTCAGGGCACAATGCAGCCTATAGAACAGAAATAGAAAAATAATTCTTTGGAATTCAATAAGATCAAAAAGTTTTATTTGGAGTGCTGAAGAAATTTATCCACCCAACATAGCTTTGCTTTTACAGTGGAAATCAAATGATCCCATTTGGGTTGATCAGTGGCCAGTAACACAGGAAAAACTATTTTAGAGCAATTTATATTAGAATAACTTAACAAAAGACATTTAGAGCCGTCTGTGAGCCCTTGGAGCACATCCATCTTTGTTATTTCTAAAAGGTCAGCAAACAATATTTGCTTCTGGTCTTATGGGCAGTTAATATGAGCTTCATTCTGTTGGAAGTACCTCAACCTGGCTTACCAAACCCAGTGGCAATTTCCCAGAAGTGGTCACTTATAGTTCTAGATTTAAAAGACTGCTTCTTTAACATTTCTTGTGGCCAAGTGACAGACTTCAATTTGTCAGTACAGAATAGGAAATATTACAGAAGCTATGTACAAATCCTCAATGTTGAAAGTGATTATAATGTGTATATAAAATGTATCAATAAAATAAATTAAAAGTAACCAATGAAGTGCTTTCAGCGGATTGTGTTGCTTCAGGGAATGGCTAATAGCCGTATGTTGTATCAACCAACTCTTTGTAGCACAGGAGCATTTTCTTTAGCTATGTATTACCAACACCTGGTCTCTCTAATTAGAACTCAGAGTTGCTAGGTGTTTTATTTGTGATTAAAAACTTCCATTCCCAACCACTTAAGATTTTAAGTAATTCTTTTTGTGTAGTTTGTCTGACTCAAAGACTAGAAGGAGCTATGCTCCATTCTACCTTGGAAACTAAATTACTAAACTTGTTTTTAAGATTATAAAAAGCCATATATCAAAGAACTGCTCTTTTTTGTATTGGACATATTTGATTACATACAAATCTTCCTGGACCACTTTTGTACTGCAGTTCTGAAGCAGATTGACCTACAGGATTTCGTGCTTCTTTTGATCAGGCTAAGGAATCACATAACTATTTCCATCAGAACTCCAAGGCATTATGACATTATTTTCAACTATCTCAAGCTCAGAACAATAGACAGTTAGGCCTGCCCTAGTTGCCAGTGGATTCCATGGCCTATTCCCCATGAGGGAGCTAACCTTCATGGCATATAACCTGTAATATGATTTGGCAGGTGGATGTGACACATGTTCCCTCTTTTGGTAATTCTCAATTTGTGCATGTTTCTATAGATACATATTCAACATGATACATGCCATGTATCACTCTGGTGAGAAAGGACATCACGTTCATGGTGAGAAAGGGTTTATCTGCCTTTATTGTCATAGGAGTGCCCCAAACTGTTGACAATGGTCCATCATATATGAATAGATTTATCTGAAATTTTTTTATTTGGCATATTGAACATAGTGCTGGTATTCCATATGGTCCAAAAGGACAAGTCATAGTAAACAGAGCTTGTGCCATTCTCAAACATCTATTGCTTGACAATCAAAGGAGGGACATCAGCTGCTTCCACAAGCCAGTTTAAGTTTAGCAATTTTTGTGATTGATTTTTTTTCAATCCTGAAGCAGATTTTACACAACCACCTACTGTGCTCAATTAGCATACAGATCCCATGGCTGGGACCTGGAAACCATGGTCCTTTAGAAAGATGCCCAAACAGGTAAATGGAGTAGCCTCACTGCTCCAAGGGTTTGGGGAAGAGGTTTTGCCTGTGTGCTGACAGTTATCAATGAAACCCTGTGGTTGCCCTCCAGGAACGTGTAACCATACATCACTAGGTAAATGGAGTAGCCCCACTGTTCCAAGGGTTTGGGCAAGAGGTTATGTGCTGACAGGTACCGATGAAACACTGTGGTTCCCCTCCAGGAATGTGTGACCATGCGTCACACTGGTGGAACCACCGTCTTGGAGACTGTGGATAGCACCTCTGCTGAGAGTAATGAGCCAGCTGTGCCTGTGGGACCCACTTCACCTGTGATGACCAATAAATCCATGGCGAGGTCCAGGACTGCGATGACGCTCTCCAGACAGAAGATGAAAATAGATTTTTGGTTTTAAAAAAAGGAAAAAGATTGCAGTAGTGCCAGGGCCACAGCCTGTGGGCATCCAGGGCCAGGCTGGCAGCATGCTCAGGGACTGAGTATAAAAGTGGGCAGAGCCAGGGAAGCAGCATCCCATGCCATCACAGCCAAGCAGGGCCAGAGCCTGCCTTTCTCCATGTCAACTGCACAAGCACAACCAGGGACTCTATTGGTAGGTAGGTGGGCCTGTTGGAAGGTCAGCCAGTACCATTGCAGCTGGACAGAGGCCACAGCCTACTGGCCTCCAGGCTGACTGCACAAGTGGGCAAAGGGACTTGGTATTGGTGAGTAGGAAGGCCCATTGGAACCTCAGGCAGTGCCATTGCAGCAGTGGAGGAGCCAGAGCCTTCCTGCCTCTAAGCAGACCGGAGAAGGTGTTTTGACTTTATTGTCGGAGTGCCTCATATGGTGTGCCAGAACTAGGGGTTTTTTTTTTGTTTGTTTTGTTTTTTGTTTCGTTTTTAGGTTCCAATACAGACTGTAAAGAACAACCCAGGAAACACTGATATTTTAAGGGTTCTAAATATTAGGAGGAAAGAGACTTGCGACAAACATCACCAGAAAACAGGGCAGATAGAAAGCCAAAAACAACAGCAATGATAAAAACTCAGAAATGAGGAAACATTCAAAGTTTCAGATGCAAAGATCATCACCCCAAGGTAACACAGGGGGAAGGGAAATAGAGACCCACACCGGAAGAGCGCCCAGGGACTGAGTTTATCAGCGGGCGGCTCGGGAAACGGCAAATGTGCCACCAAATCAGCGCCAGGGTTGGAGCTTACTGACCTCCAGGCCGACGCCGGAAGAGCACCCAGGGACGGAGTTTAGCAGTTCAGAGTCTGACTTTCTCTATGGCAACTGCAGAAGCACATCTAAGTCACCTTGTATTGGTGAGTAAGTGGGCCTGTTGGAACATCAGGCCCTACCATTGAAACTCTTTAAAGAAACTGAAAGGGAAGCAATACTCCCAAACTCATTCCTGGAAGCAACCATTACCCTGATTCCAAAAGCAGAGAAAGACCCAACCAAAAAAGAGAACTATAGGCCAATATCTCTAATGAATATCAATGCAAAAATCCTCAAAAAGATATTGGCAAACAGAATACAGAGAATTGAGATTGTAACAAAAAAGTAAGGAAACAAATTTTATATATATGGGGGGGTGGTAGGGTGGGTGGGGCTATGGGAAAAAATGAGAATTAAGTTGTGTCTTATACTGGTACAAATCCCCATTATGGAGTGCAATCATGATGTGTATATTTAATGTACCAATAAAGATAATAAAAAAAAAAAAAGATTATACACCCTGACCAAGTTGGATTCATCCCAGGGATGCAAGGATGGTTCAACATACGTAAATCAATAAATGTTATACACTATATTAGCAGACTCAAGGACAAAAACCATATGGTCATCCCAATTGATGCAGAAAAAGCATTTGACAAAATACAACACCTATTTATGTTCAAAACCCTACAGAAGATTGGAATAGATGGTCTGTATCTCTAACTAATAAAAGCTATCTATGAAAACCATCAGCCAGCATCATACTAAATGTTCAAGAACTGAAACATTTCACACTAAGATCAGGAACAAGACGAGAATGTCCTCTCTGGAAATATTAACCACAGCAACTAGGCAAGAGAAAGAAATAAAAGGAATAAAGATAGGAAAAGAAGAAGTTAAGTTGTGATTATTCGCTGATGACATGATACTCTATCTAGAGGATCCTAAAAACTCAACTAAAAAACTGCTGGACCTAATCACCAAATTTAGTCCCGTAGCTGCATACATGGTCAACATTCAAAAATCAATAGTTTTTGCATACACAAACAGTAGACCCATTGAGATAGAAATTGGGAAGTCAGTCCCTTTCACAATAGTGTCCCCCCAAAATAAAATACCTAGGAATCACTCTAACAAAAGTGGTGAAATTCCCTACTCTGAAAACTACAGCACTCTGAAAAAGGAGATAGAAGATGATATCAAAAAATGGAAAGACATCCCTTGCGCCTGGGTAGGAAAAATCAATATTGTCAAAATGGCTATATTCCCAAAACTACTCTACACATTCAATGCAATTCTGATTGAAATCCCAACAGCATATTTCACCGATCTAGAGAAAAAAAATCCTGACTTCCATCTGGAACCACAAAAAACCTAGAATAGCAAAAGCAATTCTAAGCAACAGGGATATGGTGGGGGGTATTAAAACTCTGAACCTGAAACTATATTATAAAGCCACCGTGATAAAAACTTCATGGTACTAGCACAGTAACAGACCTGAGGATCAATGGAGTAGATTAGAAGATAGAGAAACTACTCCAGATACACTGAGCCACCTTATCTTTGACAAAGGAGCCAAAAATCCTCAGTGGAGGAAAGATAGCCTCTTTAACAAATGGTGTTGGAAAAACACGGCTATAATCTGCCGAAGACTAAAGCTAGACCTAGCTTTTTCACCGTGTACAAAGCTAAAATCAAAGTGGATAAGAGATCTAAATATTAAAACAGACACTCTAAACCTGCTGCAAAACAGGTTAGGTAAAACTCTTGAAGACATTGGCTCAGAGAAAGACTTCAAGAACAAAACTTCTATAGCACAGGAATTGGCAGAAGAAATCAGCAAATGGGACCTCATTCTTTTAAAAAGCTTCTGCACAGCAAAGGAAACCACCAACAGAGCAAAAAGGCAACCAACAATGTGGGAAAAAATTTTTACCAGCTGTTCCTCAGACAAAGGGCTACTATCTAGAATATAAAAAGAGCTTTAAAAAATCAGCCCACCCAAATTTAAAGACCCAATTCAAAAATAGGCATCTGAAATGAACGGATACTTTTCAGAGGAAGAAGTAAGAGCAGCTAAGATGTATATGAAGAAATGTTCAACATAATTAGTCATTCAAGAGATGCAGATGGCAAACAACACTGAGATTTCATCTCACTCCACAAAGAACGGCTGCCTTTTCAGAATTAGCCAGCCACAAATGTTGGCGAGGCTACAAAGAAGAAGGAACCCTTCTTAACTCTTGGTGGGAATGTAGACTCCTACAACCTCTGTGGAGATCAGTGTGGAGATTCCTCAAAAATCTAGGATTGGAAGTCCCATTTTCGCCAGCTATCACTCTGCTAGGTATATACACAAAAGAATTAAAAGATTCATATCACGATGACATATGTGTACTGATGTTTATAGCAGCTCAGTTTGTGATTGCTAAATCTTGGAAACAACCTAAATGTCCCATCAAATGGAGACTGGATAAAAGAGCAGTGGTCCTTCTACAGAATGGAGTATTATTCTGCCATTGAAAATGATAAGTTTGAAGCATTTATAGTTAAATGGACGTACCTTGAAGACATCTTCATAAGTGAAGTAAATAGATCACAGATGTGTAAATATCATATCTTTTTTCTTTGGTATGAGAAAATGAAGATATAAATGAGTTGTAGAATGTATGTTATATATTGTGAAATAGAAAATACTCAAACAAAAATAGGTTAAAGGGGAAAATGAGATTATAATAAAAATGAACAGAAAGAAAATTTATGTATATAGGGGGTGGAGGTGGTAGGGTGGGTAGGGCTATGGGAAAAAAGAGAATTGAGTTGTGTCTTATACTGGTAGAAATTCTCATTGCTCAGTGCAATCATGATGTATTATGTAATGTAACAACAAATATTTCATTAAAAAAAGGAAAAAAGGGAAGCAACTTAAAAATGCTTGCAAATTAGAAAATATTTAAAAGGAAATGGGGTGTAGGTCTAAGTAATTAAGGGAAAAATAATGTAATGGTAATAAAAAAAAGGAAATAAAGCTTATGTATATTGGGGGTGGGAGGTTGTAGGTTGGGTAGAGAATGTAAAAAATGAGAATTAAGTTGTGTCATATACCGGTACAAATTCTCATTGTTGAATGCTATCATGATGTGTATATATAGTATATAAATAAAGATTTCAATAAAAAATACTTATTATGGAAAAATGAGAATTAAGTTGTGTCTTATACTGGTACAAATCCCCATTATGGAGTGCAATCATGATGTGTATATTTAATGTACCAATAAAGATAATTTAAAAAAAAATACTTATTAAGCTTAAAAAATGTTCTTTACAGATATAAAGCACTTCTATTCCTTCTGATTTTAGTTTCAAGAGATCTCTGTTAATTGATCTAAAGAAGTTTTTGCCTAGTCTTATTTATAATGATAAGCGTAAAAACTATAAAGGACTATTATTCTATTTGGCCAAATATATTTGAGTTTGCTTCAGTTTTATAAATTAGTTGTCTGGTATGTTTCTGTCTGTCTGTCCTTCCAATTGTACAACTGTTTTGAGCTTAATATATATATTTTTTACCTTTTGAAATTTTTTCTTAAAAGATATTTGCTTATAATTAAATGGGCTTACAAATGAATATTAGTAAGTTAAAAGTATGATTTTCTTGGGGATGGGGAGTTAGCTCAGTGGTTCCAGCGCCTGTCTTGCAAGCGCAAGGACCTGGGTTTGATCCACGGTTAACCACATACCATACTGGGTGTGGAGACTCACGCCCAGCAGCAACCAGTACCACATACCACAGTGCTGGGCGTGGTGGCTCATGCCTGTAATCCCAGCACTTGGGAGGCAGAGGCAGGAGGATTGCTGTGATGTGAGTTTGAGGCTGAGATCAGATCCAGCCTGAACCACAAAAGCGAGACCCTGACTCAAAAAAACCTAAAAAAAAAAAAAAAAAAGTTCTTCTCCCCCAGGTTTCTAGCTAATCAATATGACATCAACATTTATTGCACAGAAGTAGTGTGTATTGTCATTCACTTGCAGTAACTCAGAGATTTTTTACTGATTAGAAATTATATATTAATTTTTATAATCTAGTTTTTCTAAGTGTTGAAGTATAAAAAGTGTTTTATTTGTCAAAGTAAATTGGTAGACTCTTCAGTTTGGCGAGACTGCTAAATGCGATATCCCTTGGTGAAGAGAAGAGTAGCTGCCCAGAAAATTACTATTCTGGCCTTGTTCACTAATGGGACCCCCAATAATTTTTATAACCTTATGAGAGGCACACCCCAACACATGTTGTCTCAATCTGTTATTTTAAGTTGGTTACCTTGGTTATCATGAAAGACTTAAACTCTAAAATGTTATTGTAAAATATTTACATTAAATTCTAAACATATTATTCTGATACATTTACATTGGTCATCTTGAAATGACTACTTTGTGTATGATAAAAAGGCATTATCAGAAAGATGCTTTTAGTACTAAATTGCATAGTAAGGTATAAGGTTTTACATAATGGTGATCTTTATTATTGCTACCTTTCTGGTATACAAAATGTATTCATAAATTCTAAATGTATGAGTCTTCCAACATACTGTTCATGGTGATAACTTCATTTTAATTCAGATATTTCCCGTTCTCTTATGCTTCAGCCACCTATGATAACAGGTACATTTGTAGGCGGATATGTTTTCTTTAGATAACATTCTGTCAAAAGATAGATATTTAGGCAAGGGCAATTTTCATGCAGGTTTTTTTTGTGGGGGTGTGAATGAGTACATTTAACAATGCTAGTTTTACATATTTAAGTGCATTACAAAGATAATATGCTAAAATATTATGTATAGTTTTTAATTTAAAGGAATTTTAGTTAAGAGTTTATAGGTATTAAGCCACTGAAGAACCATGATTAGTAACAGTCTCCTAACTATATATTTACTCCAAGACTCTTAATATTCAGGTAAAATTACAATAGTTGAATTCACTACTCTTATTACAATTTTTAAAAATTTTTTAATCTTTATTGATACCTTACATATATGCATCATGATTGCACTCCATAATGGAGATTTGTACCAGTATAAGACACAACTTAATTCTCATTTTTTCCCATAGCCCTACCCACCCTACGGCCCCCCCCCATATACATAAAATTTGTTTCCTTAACTTTTTGTTACATTCTCATCATTTTTCCCCCTTCACTCTATTTTACATTGAGCGTTTTCTATTTCACAGTATATAACATACAATTCTAGGACTCGTTTACATCTTTATTTTCTCATACCAGAGAAAAAATGCAATATGTACCTATCTGTGGCCTATTTATTTCACTTATGAGGATATCCTCAAGGTATGTCCATTTAAGTAGAATGATTCAAACATCATTTTTTTTATGGCAGAGTAATACTCCATTCTATAGAAGAATCACAGCTTTTTTATCCAGTCTCCAGTTGATGGACACTTGGATTTTTTCCAAGATGTAGCAATCACAAATTGGGCTGCTATAAACATGGGTGCACATATGTCACTGTGATATGAGTCTTTTAATTCTTGTGTGCATATACCTAGCAGGGCAATGGCTGGGTCAAATGGGACCTCCGATTCTAGTTTATTGTGGAATCTCCAAACTGATCTCCACAGGGGTTGTACGAGTCTACAGTCCCATCAACAGTGGAGAAGGGCTCCTTCTTCTCCGCACCCTCGCCAACACTTGCTGTTGGCTGATTCTGAAATGCCAGCCATTCTATGTGGAGTGAGATGAAATCTCAATGTTGTTTTCATCTGCATCTCTCAAATGACTAATAATGTTGAGCATCTTTTCATATGCTTCTTAGCTGTTCTTACTTCTTCCTCTGAAAAATATCTGTTCATTTCAGATGCCCATTTTTGAATTGGGTCATTAAATTTGGGTGGGCTGATTTTTTTGAACTCTTTATATATTCTAGATAGTAGCCCTTTGTCTGAGGAACAGCTGGTAAAAATTTTTTCCCACATTGTTGGTTGCCTTTTTGCTCTGTTGGTGGTTTCCTTTGCTGTGCAGAAGCTTTTTAAAAGAATGAGGTCCCATTTGTTGATTTCCTCAGCCAATTCCTGTGCTATAGAAGTTTTGTTCTTGAAGTCTTTCCCTAAGCCAGCGTCTTCAAGAGTTTTACCTAACCTGTTCTGCAGAAGGTTTAGAGTGTCTGTTTTAATATTTAGGT